>PVJH01002838.1:0-157489 GCA_004026705.1 Nesogale talazaci
GGGGGGGAGGATAGTCCTGAGGGAGGATGAAAGTCTTTGGCGAAGAAAGACTTGATATCTGTTGCCACGAGACACTTTGGCCTTCTGAGAGCTCACGTGTTCCAGAGTCTGAAGCTCTACAGGGCTTCCAAGGCTTGTGGCTTTTCGGGAATAGGTCACTAAGTCCTGCCTCTGAGGTGCCCCGGCATGGGTTAGTCAGTGTGTTTAAAAGAAACGATGAACCAGTGCACTGGAGTGTAGTGGATGTGTAGGAGAGACCCAAGATGGTAAAAGTCCATGGGAAAATGGAACTCAAAGATAATGAAATTGTCCCACAGGTATCTGAAGCCCCCTCCTAGGAATACACCCTCATTAGGTCTTTTCTGTCTTTCGTCCAAGAACAGTGGGGAGCCATGAAAAGGTCTTTAAGCAGGGGTATGACATGGTCTGATTTATGGCTTTCAATTATTCCCTTGGCTACTGTGTAGAGAAAAGATTGGATCGGGCAAGGGTGGAAACAGGAAGAGCAGTTGATTTCTGTCTGCAGAGACTCTGGGAGAGGCCAATGGATCTGCCTTTGCTGGGGCCCTGAGCTTTGCACGTTTAGAAGGGCTGCATTATTAATGAAACATTTGCATCTTAGGAAATGATAAAACAGGCTGCTACATGTAAAAATTAAGTAACTCAATTTGTTTTAACAGCCTGTGCTCTAGTAGAGCAATTTGTTTGGCATATACACGGAACTCCATCTGAACGGTAATTATGCCATGCTAATTATTTGACTGCATTGTGTACATCTGACATTTAATTACGGGAAAGTATAGGAGGGTAGGTGTTCCTCCTCCCTCCACCTGCCTGACAGGTAGTTGTGTTTCCCGTACCTCTTTTCACCTGCATGTCTTGATGCCAACTTGTCATCTGCGGTGAAACCGTGTTTCCATGACAGCTTTGCTCAGCCATGCTGCCTGCAAGTTGCAGACAATCACCAAAATAAACAGCTGACACAGATGTCATTCTCCCCCGCTCCACTCTGCCTCTCCCTCCTCTTCCAGTTCCTACCATAAAGACGGCATTCCCCCCACCCCCACGCCTCTCCCTTGAAAATGGAAAATGATCCCTGTCAAACTTGAGCATCCTTTGATAAGTTGGTATGTCTCTTGGTGACTTTTAGAGTGACCTCTGCCCTTCTCCCTGGAGACTGCAGGCCAGCCAATCCACATGGCCCCAAGTATAGAAGATGCAGTTGAGCAACAGTGGGTGGTAGACCAGCAGGCTCCAGGCTTCAGGAGAAGGTCACAGAGATGAGGTCACCATTCAAGGGTCTAGGAAGGGAAACAAAGACTAGTGCTTCTTCACAGAATGCTATTGACAAGCGTGATAAAGTAGGGCATCCTTGATATCTGCATGCTGGCTACAGAGATGGGCCTGAAGGGTCAGGATCAGGAGGAGATAGGAAGTTCCTTTCTGTGGGCAGAAACACAAAACCTCAGGAACCATTGGTTACTGCAGCGAATGCGCTCCACTGCTAACAGAAAGGCTAGAGGTTCGAGCTCACCCAGAGAAACCTCCGATGGATGATCTGGAAATCCGTTTCTGGACACTCGATCACGGAGAAGGCTGTGTACGGACACACATGGGGCTGGCAGCAGTCAGCACCGAGACAAAGAAAACTCATGGGAGGGGAATGTGGTGGCTTTGTGGTGGCACTTTGACCCTCTTGGTGGGAAAAGCCAGACTCAACTCACTGCTCTCAGGGGAATTCTGAGTCCTTGTGACCCTGCCCAGGGTTTCTGGAACGGTAAACCTTGATCTGAGCAGACAACTTCATCTTTGTCCTGAAGAGCCGCTGGTGGTTGAGAGCCCCTGGACCTTGTGGTTATCGGGTGAACACCTAACCTGGGGAAACCTGGATTCCAGCCAGTGCACCCTTCAGCCAGCGAAGGCTTCTATGTTAAGGTCCTGAACAAGTTACAGCAGCGTTTTCTCACTAAGACAGCCGAGGAAGAAAGGCATACTGGTCTACCTATGAAAATCAGCCACTGAACAGTCTATGGCTTACAGGGGTTGAAGCCATGGCCCCTCCTGAGACTGGCATGGGTCTGAGTAGCATTTCTTTCCGTTGTGCATGGGGTTTCGGGCGACCAAAATGCAACAAGCAGTGGCAAGAATTGGGATGAGATCAGTGGGGGAAGGCGAGCAGTGCTGGTCGCAGTACCGCCAGCTAGTCTCTCTTCCTGCAAGTGTCTCTGTAACCACCTTCCCACCAACAGGAAAGCGCTGTCTGTGTCTCTCTATTGGAAGGAGGTGGTTGAAATGAGAGACACTGTGAAACTAGAACAAGAAAGAAGAGAAGGGCTTAATCATAAAGCCTGGGAGAACACTCAAAGACATTCAGTTGAAAAATCCTTCTTGGAACACATCTTGAAGCTTTGCAAGTGCACATTAAAGTGCACACACAGCTCTGCAGTGGATGTAAAATGAATGGCCAAGGGGATTCAAGGTCACAGGTGCTCTTCCAGGGCTGGGCCAGGAGCCACTCCGGGTATCTGGGTGCAGCAGAGCAATTTGGTACATGTTAGGGAAAGGAGCAAAGACAGTGGCCATCTAGGCAGCCAGCCTGGCATGGAAGGTTCTTTCAGAGGAGTTCTGGTTCCTACTTGGTTAAACAGTCTGAGCTTGGATGTTTCCAGGTTGTCTTTGCTCTTCCATGGCTAAGGCAGCTGCTTCTCCGCTGGCCCAGGGACTTGCATTAGCCGGCACTTCCCATGTGGGCCAGGCAGACCCCTGTGGTATCACTGATGATTTTTTTTTTGGTGTCATATTGGTGGGATCTCTCTATTTTAATAGCGATGGGTTTATTTTAGCATGCATTACATCATGTACAGCCAGCACATCAGCCCATGATGGATTGAATGGTGTGATAAGGTGTCTTGTGCAAATACACACTTACCAAGCCTTCGTTCGGTTTCCCTTCCCACCTGGCATTTGCTTGTTCACACATGTGCTCAGAGCTCACTTCCCACTGGTAGAATTCTCCCTGGCCTGGGCGGTGCAAGGATTAAACACTGGACCACAAATCCAAAGGGTGAGAGTTTGAAGGACAGTGTGAGTCCTTCCAGCGACTCCTGGAAAGAAAGACCAGGTGGTCTTCCTGGACACCCCCCGGCATAGCTCTACTCTGCTCACGTGGGTGGCCAGGAGTCAGAATAGGCTCACAGACCACCGATTTGCTCAGGGTTTTCCTCTTTAGCCCTTCTTGTTCCACTTCTTCCTCCTCCTCTTTCTCCCCTTTACCACACACGGGCCTAATGTGTGCTGGGTGTGTGGGAGAGTGCATTGGTCTGCAGGCAACAGAAATGCTGATTGTTGTCACATGGAGCAATAAGGCTTTGGATTCTAGAAGGTGACAAGACAGAGCCAATGCAGCAAGGTCCCAGACTCCCAACCCCCGGGTGTACTCTCTCCATATCCCTTGGCTTTCCCTTCTCTGCTTGCAAGAAGCCTGCCCCTCAAGTGACAGGTGGCCAGAGCCTTCTTGCCTCAACTGCTGTCTGTATCTCAGAAATAAAATCTTCTCCTTTGTATCTCTGTGATCAGGGCTCTTCGCCTAGGCTACTCAGCTGCAAGGGAAGTGGGGAGAGAAAATTTCTTAGCTTGATACCTCCAATACCCTTGTTGTCATTAGCTGTCATTCAGTGGGGTCAGACCTATAGCGACCCTGTGCCCAACAGAAGGAAGCACCACCAGGTCCTGCAACATTCTCACGATTGTTCTTATGTCCGAGCCCACTGTTGCCGCCCCTTTGTCAATCCATCTTGTTGCAGGCCTTCCTTGTTTTCTCTGCTGCTCTACTTTACCAAGCAGTGATGTCCTTCTCCAGGGACTGATCGCCCCTGACATATACCCCGAGCATGTAAGGTGAAGCTATGCCATCTTTGCCTCTAAGGAGCACTCGGTCTGTATTTCTTCTGCTATGAGCTTCATCAATACTAGAAAAAGGCAAGGAGGCCAGGATTGTGACTGCTTTGCTGGTAAATAAACCACAGCAGATTGTAAGAAATACAGATAGTGACTTCCAGAAGGCATTCCTTCTGGAAGGAGAGAAAGTCACAGATCTTATTCGCCATAGCCCAAAGGTGGAAACAACGCAAGTGTCCACCACAGATGAAGGGATGAACATACATGTTGTGGAATATCATTTAGCTAAACAGAGAAATGAAGTTGAGACACAGGATCTAAAATGGGTGTACCTTAAATATTTAAGGGAAATACACCAGGCATGCAAGGGCTCATACTGCATGATTCCATTTAGGTGAAATAACTAGGCGAGGCCAATGCGACAGACAAAAGTGGATTAGAGGTTATTAGGGGCTGGGACTTAGAGGTCAGGCATTGGACTTCTCGTAGCACGGTGTGTAGCTGACAATCCCTTAAATTGGTTTAAGGCTACAAACGTGTAGAACTGGAAAAGAAGAAGAGAATCCATTTATTTTTATCCTGATGTGACTTAGGTGAAAGTTTACAGAGCAGATCATCAGTTTTACATTCAGTCATTGTGTATGCTCATTTTGTTTCAACTCATCTGTCTCCGTCCTCTCAATATAGCCTTCAAAGGATCCCACTCCCCCGATGTGTCCTGTTTGTTCCTCTGCTTCCTTCATACACTGTCCTGGGAGAAATACTCATCTGAGTGTTCCGTGTTGGAAGAAGCTAAGTCAGAGCTAGGGGAACTTGGCTACAGGATCAGTGGGCTAAGAAAGCAACAGCATCATATTCCAAACCCCAAACCTGCCTACTGCTGTTGATCCGCTTCTAACCTGAAACATCCCTCCACGGGGTTCCCAGACTTTCTGAACCTAAACAGACAGCAGCAGATTGGAACTGAAGACTCTTATCATGAACAGTCCAACTTTGAGCCTGGCGGTGCCTGTGGGCTCCTGGGCTTGTTCAAATGTTGTTTGCCATGCCTAGAGTTCCAGGTGCAGCTGGTGGGGCCTGAGCATTTATTTGCATCTCTGTAGAGTTCCCAGGTTGATACTGATGCTCCCGGTTTAAGGATCTTGTTTTGAGAATCACTATGCTAACCAGTGTCCCATGTCAGTGTCCCATAATAGATTTTCATCATTTTTCTCTATTTCTATTTGTGCTCCTTTGTGTGGTCTTAAGTCATTATATAACATGGTAACAGATAATCAGTGCAACCAAAGGGCCAGCACAACCCAGGCTAGAATTATCTACCACCACTGCTTAGAAGGCCAGGCTCCTTGTTGCTGTGTATTGGCTGGGCTCAGAGGGGATGGATTGTCTTCTGGAGACAATAGAGCGGTCACCTTTAGACCCTCTGCTTAGGTCAAGAAACACCTACTATCACAAATTTAGTATACCTGTTTCACCTGTGTTTTCTTATTTTCTCTGCACCCAAGTAAGCATTTATAAATGGTACATGGCAGTATCTCATATATTCTCAAACATGTCAAGTGAATACTCTCATGATATTTATGCTTTGTTTGTTGCAACACTAACTTGATCTCTGGTCACATTGATACAAATCAGTCAGGGTTTGTTTTAACTGCTTTAAGTCTTTCCTGTTCTATACCACACAGGATTTATCCTCTTCCTGTATTGATAGGATGGCTATAGTTTTGATATTGTGATTGGCAGTATATAGGAGGTGGGGAGACATATGGAGCTCTTCACATAGTATTTTTGTAGAATCACCACAATTTCAATGTTATTATTAATAGTGACAATCTATGGGCTGTGGAATGACATATTGAATGCTTTTCACATATTCACTCATACAACAAATATCGATCAGACACCTGCTTTCCACCAGGCACTGCTTGAGGCAGGAGACCATTAATAGTGAGCAGGCAAGCTGCCTGCCCTCATCATGCTTCCTTCATACGGCACTTGCACAGAATCCACCCAACAGGGATTGTGATTCACATCTCACAGAGAAGGAAGTAAATATACCTGTGTCTGAGTGTCTTACCCCAAGTTCCCCCATGAAGAGAGCAAGGAGCTACAGGCAAGAGGTTCTCACTCTGAAATCCAACTCTCTTTCTACCATGCTGGTGAACCTGAGAGCCTCGCCACCGCCCTGATGCCATCTTCCTAATTCTCTCTGGTGGCCTGACCTTTTTGAATAAGCCTTAGGAGAAACTTTAGCTTGGGGGGAAAGCTACACAGAATGTTATATAGAAAGTACCCAGATACCCTTGTCCAATTTCTGTCCTTATTAACATCTTGCATTACTTCTCCTAGTAACCTTGTAAAAACTAAGAAACTGAAATTGGTACATTCCTATTAATGCAGCTCCAGACCTTATTTGGATTTCACCAGGGTTCCATGGAGGGGAGCCCTGTGTTCTGGGATCCAGTCCAGAACCCGCATCACTCTTAGTGCTTCTGTTTCTGCACTCTGTTGGTAGAATTGGCATGTTTTTCACTATTCTCAAAATCATGAGTGGTACTAAAACTGAGGAGACCATTGATGCAATTGAATGTAGGTGCTGGCCAAGAATATTCAAAGTTCTCTGGACTAACAAAAGAACAAACAAATGTGTCTTGGGACAGGTACAACCAGGATGCTCCTTAGAAGCAAGAATGACAAGATCTCATCTCATCTACTTTGGACACGTTGTCAGAGACACCAGCTCACTGCCACTGAGTCAGGGCTGACACGTAGCGACTCCCTTGTGGGCTTTCTGAACCTAAAAGTCTTGGTGGCGGTAGAGAGCCCAGTTTTGCGCCCTCTGAGCTGCTGGTGGTCTGAAGGTGCCAACCTTGTGGGTCACACACAGCCCAGTGTGAGATACCAGTCCTTGGGAAAAGACAGCATGCTTGATAAGGTAGAGTGGCAGTGCAACAGAGCAAAGCCCTCAGTGAGACTGCAACCATGGGCTGGCCCTGAAGACACCTTGTGAGGATGGTGCAGGACCAGGCCACACTTAGCTCTGTTGTACACATGGTCTCTAAGAGAAGGGACTGGACCAACTGCCCTTGTTAACAACGACAGCCTGGTTTTCTCCCTCAGTTTCCCACAAATGTCAAAAGAGACATTTATAAAGAATGTAAAGGGCCACAGATAGCCAGCTCATGGGGGAAAGTTAGGCTTTAGACTTTGGTGGGTTTTGATGGTGAAGGGAAACTGGCCTCCCAACCCATCAGAAGAAGTCCTCTTTTCTGCACTCTTGTGTGCATCATCTTCCGGTGCAAGAACTCAGGAAAACATTGGAGGAACCTGCTGCTGAAGGTGGCACATTGTGTGGTCAGATGACCAAAGAACACACCCAGGGAGGATAATCCCCTCTCCGTAGGTACCCAACCCCAGGGTCAGGCTGTGTCTTATAACTGCTACCTGCCCCTGCTTCATCACCTCCTAGATCTGCCTTTTTGTATATTTCTCAGAAGTCATCTCTTCCTTCTGATGACTCCAAACAAAAGTCTCTTTCTCAGTCACGAGGGGTTGAGTGTGAGCACTTAGGGTCCTTGTGGCCACAATCAGTTTGGATTTTACAATGACATTTCCAGATCCACTCTCCTTGTTTGCAGGACCAGAAAACACTGTGCAGTGAAAGCCAAGATGTTGGTTAAAAAAAAAAAAAAGAAAATAGGCTACCAGATGGAATAGCCCAGAAATGGTGAATTTTTAGAGCCTACTAAATTATCTACTGATGAGCCTACTGATTAGCCGCTTTGTTTGGGATACTTTGTCTTTTTAATTAAAAGCACAGGTAATTAATTGCATTTACTTCCGCCCTCCTAGAAAGTAAGATGTTACTGCTGAGATTTTAATATGGTTTCAGAAAACAGTACAATAAAAATAATTATCACTGATTTGCTTTCCAAAGACAATTGTTGTTCATATTTTCTTGTTTCCTTCTGGGGATGCAGTCATCTCTTGGTATGCGTGGGGGATTTGCTCCAGGAGCCACCCCTTCACCCCAATGCCGAAATCCATGTGTATGCTCACGTCCCTTACATATACAGTGGTTTGGTATTTGCATGTAACCTGTCCTCCTCCATCGTAACTCCAGATTACATAGAACACCTACTACAATGTGAAGGAAAGGCAAAGCTTTTTACTCCATGAACAGCTACAGACTCATGAACACTCCTCCTCCCCAGGGGAGGCAGTTCTACCCTGTCCTACAGGTTCCCTGTGATCAGAATTGACTCCATGGCAGGAAATAGCCTGTAATGCTTCCTCCTGGTCTTTGAGCGACTTCTTTTGGCCACTTACTTGTTATTTTGTTTCTCTCTCCCAACCCCAAATGTTTTCCATCCACATTTAGTTGAATCTGCATCGGTAAAGCCTGCTAAGATGAAAGTCTGACAGCATGTATGCTTTATTAAAAGATACCTCTTTATATTTTACCCTCACTCCTTTATAAGCATTTACTTATTTCTTTAATGTAACATTATGCCAGTATATAATAGTTTGTCGTTGAGGTCATCTTCATTTAGTTCTCTTCCTCCTTTTATAGTACATTTGGCTAATTTCTGATGCTTTGAAAAAATTAGAAAATTGTGCTCCAGAAACTTCCGGTAGTTCTTCATTCCATTTTCTCTTGTACTTTTGAAGGCCCTCCCTATTTTTATAAGCCTAGATGCTTATGAATTAGATAACTTGAGTGGGATAGAGTCTAGAAATGGGAGACTGAGTCAAAGATAATAAACATTTTTATGACTTTTGATATAGTATGGGAAGTACAGGATCCCCCATCCCAGAGCCCACGGAAATGCCATTGTTGGAACCTGTTGACAGGTGCCAGCTGGCTCAGGTGGAGACGGCTTGTTCCATACCCCTCTTCCCTGAACATCTCCCTCCCAGTCCTTTCTTTTCCCCAAGACAGGGGGAACACTGTGCTTAAACAATTAGACTTTGCATTTCCCATAACAACTAAATTCTTTTCCACCCAGTTTTCTATCTATCGACCCAACCACCCACCCATCCATCCATCCACTCATCCCATCCACTCATTCACATAATGCAGAGAGTCAGATCTAAGGATAAAGGGGTGCACTCAAAGCAGAGCTTTCTCCTCTCATGATCAGAACAGCATCTGACTCATGAAGAATGAGCCCGATCTTTTCAAAAGCATCTCTCATTTCCAGAGTCTTAATTGTTCAATGCTGACTATCACCTGCTGGCATTGCTTTCTAACTAAAGTAATTCATATCTTAGAGAAAGATGGCCCATCCACAATTGATGCATTTGATTTCAGGGGCATGTGATTTGAAGTGCACTTTATCAGGGACTCGAAAGACAAAGTTGAAGCGATTTCTGTGTCATGAACCAGCTATTGGGTCAGATGGCTGATGCTCCCAGCCCTTGCTGCAGCCGTGTCCTAATTGATAGCAGTTGAAAGGCACCTGGATTCCCGAGGGGCATCAGAAGCACCAGGTGGAGTGCTTCTCTTGTTGTTTTGAGGACAGTGTCTGTCCCACTGCATTGGAGAGTACCCTCCTGGATCATAGGACTCTCTCCTCCACAGCCTCCTCCTTGATCTCTCACAAAGAATCTTCTTTCTCCTCTTTGCGATAATATCTGGTGTGACAGATGCCCTGGGGGTGGGGATGGGCTTAGAGAAACAGATTTCTGCCTCTTCACAGCCTGTTACTGAGGTCGACAGGGGTCCTGCTCAGACCAGCTCTCTGATGATGAAGCCAGGGTCAGTTGTCTGGGGAGCTTTTTGTCTGAATCATTTGAAGCACTAAAGTCATTGCCGACTTTTTATTGTAATTACGTGAATCATAAAGCCCCGATCACTCCCCGTGGATCTCTGTGAAGAGTGACTAATGGATCATAGGTCCTTTGGTTATGACAGGGAGAGAAAAACTGAGAAACCCAGGGCAGGCTTGAGGTGGTCCCCATCTGCAACTTCACCTCTGGGGAGTGCTGCTGCCTCTTCTGTCCCCTGGGGGCTCTGACTCATCTGGGCCCTGAAGGGGGAGGTCAGACAGCCTGACAGGTCTGTGCATTCCCAGCATCATCTCCTGCAGCCCAGGGTCCTGAGTAGTATAGTCAGGACCACAGAGCAGAGTCTTGTGTCTGGGAGCACAGCTGATGCCTGTCGGTGTTGGGAGCATTGTCAGCCATGATGTCATTTGAGGGTCACCTAGGCCCAGGCTCAGCATTTTATGTCGCCACAGAATCAAAGTGGCTCTCTCATGCAAGTCCTTCATTTATTTACACTTGCCTGGGGAGTGGGAAGGAAGGAGACTCCAGGTTCCCTAGATGAGCGCTTTTTCTCCCCCTTTCTTCTTTTTCTCTTTTACTGTCTTTTTTTCCCCATGCATGTTTACTTTTTCAACTGTTCACCCAAAACGTATGTTTGAAAACAAAACAAAACAAAAACCCTTGTCCTCTAGTGGACTCTGATCTTGGAAGCTCCTCGTGTGTCAAAGTACAGCCGGGCTTCCTTGGAGTTCAGTGGTGGGGATCTTTTAGTGGTAGATTGCCAGGTCTTTCTTCGGTGGTACCTCTGGGTGGATTTGAACAGACAACCTTTGGGTGAGTAGCCCAGTGTTTAATCATCGATATCACTCAGGACCTCAAACTCAGGAAAAAGGAGATGTCCATGAAATAGAAATTTTAAGGTTAAAAATCCATCGAAGGTTGGCCAATGGGAGGCTAGTCCTGCAAGGTCCTTTGTGATTGAGCAGGGTGCCAGTGGCCAGCTGGAGGTCAGCACGTGTGTGGGTGGGTGGGGAGAGGCGAGGGGTTTGTCCTGTTTTCTGCTAAGGAGACATGACTTCCCCTTTTCTCTGTGGGCTCCAGTACTCACACCTAATCACGAGAGCAGCTGGAAAGCTAGCCTCCCCCAAAGAAGCCCAGGCTAGAGTCCCAGCCTTGGCCCTCAGATGCTGGGCTCTGCCGACAGCCAGCCTGGGAGTGGGTTTCTTCTCCAGAGCTGGTTTCATCTCTACCTGAGGAAAGATAAAGAACTTTGCGCAGGAAATCTGAGCCCATCTTGCCAAACCTCATTCTTCTCTGGCTGATGGACAGGTATGGAAGGAATGCATTTGTTGGCAGGCATGCGATGATGCCCAGGCACAGATGGAAGGCATGTTCTTATCTTGCCTTCTCCGTGTCTTGGGGAAAAGAAAGGACTGGGAGGGGGATGTTCTGGGGAGAGGGGTAGGGAACAGTCAGTCTCCACCTGAGCCAACTGCCACCTGTCAAAGGGTTCCAACAATGGCATTTCCGTGGGCTTCGGGATGGTGGACGCTGTGGGGAGAGTGGGCAGGGGACTGGGCGCTTGTAGGTTCTGTTGCACATCGTGGTGCTGTGAGTAAAACCCGCTAGATGGCATCTAACAGCAGCGATGCCAGTTGCTACCGAGTTGTCTGTGGCCCATGGTGAACACCTTTGTGTCAGAATGAAATTATGCACCATTCAATTCCAACACTGGATTTTTCTGAAGTGGATTGCCAGGCCTTTCTTTCAAGTTCCTGCAAGTGGACTTGAGCCTCTTGGGTAGCAGCCCAGCGCTTTAGCCACGTGAGCTACCTTGAACTTCTGAGGCCCTCCCACACTACTACCATGCAGTCCATTTCCACTCACAGCAGGGCGCCCTAGGGGACAGAACCGAGTTGATTTGCTGGGCTTCTGAGACCATACATCTTTACCGGAACAGAAAGCCGCATCGCTCTCCCTCAGAGCCACTGGTGGAGTTGAACTGCTGGCGTTGTGCCTAGCATAGTGGATAACCCACCATGCCACCAGGTCTTCTAGCACAGGTCTGAGCAGGCAGAGTTTAGAAGCAGCATTGTCTACCAGGTACTCAGGGACAGTCTGGCCCAATCCTTTCTCTCAGCCCAGGAAAAAGCAACAGGAAGTCACTCTCCCCTCCCCCCAGTTTGGGATGCGGTCACAGGAGCTGCAAGGCAGCCAGCACAGAGGATGTCTCAGAGTGACTGAAGAGCAGTGCTGGCATTCTCAAAGACATCTCAGAGACTTCTGGTCACATGGGGTAAAGCCAGGAGCCCTGAGCTGGAGACTGAAGCCAACAACCATCTCGTGGTCAAGTCGACTCCACCTCAAAGCGATTCCAGTGTGTTGGACCCAAACTGCACCAGACACGGCAGTACTGACAGCACAAATGTTTGTTGGTTTTTCCTGTGTATTTACCTTTTTTGGGTGATGGTTTTCAGAGCCGATCATAAATTTTACATTAGGCACCCCATACACACATTTCATTTCATTCATTGCAATCCCTCTAATGTAACACTTCCACTTCCTCCCTCTGTTTCCTGTGTCCAGTCTGCCTAACCCTTCTGAACTCTGTCCTTGGACAAATGTGGCCCTTGTGATCTCAAATGGTGGGTTGTTGTCTTAGGGTAAAGTGTGTGTTCACCTCTGTAATGTTATGGTTCCCCTGATTTTGTTTTGCTGGAAATCATGAAATTTGATTTCTGGAATCATGAAAATTGGTGAAGGGCAACAGAGGACAAAGTAAGATACAAAAATAATAATCCATAACTTACCAAGGGTTCCTGAGGGAGGATGGGGATGAGAGGGACGGGGGGCGGGGGGTTGGGGCGGGAATGAGAAACTGATATCAAGGGCTCAAGTAAAAAGAAGATACTTTGAAAATGATGATGGCAGCATATGTACAAATGTGCTTGACCGTGCTGCAAGAGCCATCATTGCCCCACTCAAAACGAGTCGTGTTCCATAGAAAGAGCTTTTGTGAGAAGTGGAAGTGCTCTTATGGGAGATTGCCATGGGGTTCAGGGTCAATGATGACAGAGGGTCTTACATCAATTCTGGGATAAAACCATAGGATCAGACCCATCACCTAGCGGGAGGGAACCTAGCGGGATGTAGAGATCTGGGTGGTGAACTGGTAGTCATGGAAATAAAGAAGGTAGGACTCTGATGGCTTCAGTAGCCGGCTGGACTCCGGTGCGAGAATGAATACAGAGCAGATATGTGTGCATGATAGAAGAACTCCTGGAGTACAACCTGCATGACTGCCCCATGGCTGCTGTAACATACCCCCCATGTGGTGGTTTCAAAACAATACAGATTTATCCTCTTCGAGTTCTGTGGGGCAGATGTCTGACAGGGGTTTTCCTAGACTATCATCAAGGTCTCTGCAGGCCCTTAGTCTTTTGGGAGGCTCTGGGAAGCTCAAGGAGACCTCTAGCATTTCTTGGCTCATGGCTTCTCCCTTCACTCTGAAAGACAAAAGAGGCACAGCATCTTTATTCCTCTCTCTTCTTGGGTCCACAAGCCTTCACCAAAGCCTGTGTTCCAAGAGCAAGCAACTGCACAAGGAACATAGAGAAAGCTAGGGAATTAGATCTCTGTGTGTGTGTTCTTTCACAGCGCCCAATGCTGAGCACTTTGCCTTTTTGCTGGTGATAGATGGTGCTTTTTGAAAGATCTATGTCGTTCTCACTTTAAATTGGAAGATAGGTCAGACTGTCTTGCCTTTGCTCCTTAAGAAGACACCCTTCCTGGTTCTGTTCCCCTTCTGCCCACGAAATCATGTTTGAAAAAAACGCTTCCCGGACAGGACCGGGAAGCCGATGAGTGCAAGGATGAAGTCCTCCAGGATGGAAGGCTTTTCTTGCCCTCCACCCAGTTAGCTGCTCTTTCCCTCTTGCTTTAAAGAATACGACAAACAAGTGTTCTTCGGTGTGATTTCATGAGTTGATATAATTAATAGTGATTTCCACTTGGCAGTGCTGCCAGAAAGCCGTCCAAGTCAGACGAGCAAAGAAATTATTTAATTAGCAACTCAGGTGAGCCCATGCCCTTGAGAAAGGGGATATTATGATCCGTTTGGGGGAAAGACTGTAGAACCATAGAGGCAGAGTCATGATTGGGCTTCAGCCAATAGCAAGTTTCCCAGCTCCCGTCCTCTGGCCCCTCCCTCTGTGACTCTTTCCTGGGTGGTGTTGATGGTTCTTAGATGGCCAGGAGCCAGTTTCCACTCACGTGGCCCTCCTGCAGCACCCACACCTTCCCCACAATCGCTGCTTATCCTAGTAGACACCACAGTAAGTCACAGATGGACTCTAGCTGTGCTGCTGCCACCCGCCTGTTCAACAGAGCCTCAACGGTCCCTCTGGAGGGCCTGGAACACTCCCAGCAACCCAGACTCACTGCCCAATAGCCCTTTCCGACTCCTGCGACCATGTAGGCAGGTGGAACTACCCTGTGGTTCCCTAGACCGCAACTCTTTATAAAAAGAGAAAGGCACGTCTTCTTTGCATACAATCAATGAGTGGATAGATTGTGATAAGAGTTGTATGAGCCCCCAATAAGATGATCACACACACACACAAAGACAGAAAGGAAGCCTCGTCTTTCTCCCAAGGAATGCCTGGTAGTTTCTGACTGGTAGCCTGGGGGTTAGCATCCTGACGTGTAACCGCTGCGCCACCAGGGCTCCTGGCATGGAACACCACACTTCACCCAAAGACCTCGGAAATTGATCAGTCCCCTGTCACTCTTGCTGGCCCTTCCTTCGGAGTCAGTCATCGTTCTGAGCCAATGGCAGCATGAAACAGCAAGAGAATAGTTTTCTCAGAAGTGGTCTAAACCGTGGCATCAGATTGTGTGTTTATCCGTGGTCCCATCAGCAAAGGAAAATTCCATTCTCTTGCTGTGGTGGATGCTGGGTAGTGGGAGAGTCCCTTGTGCCCAGGCCAAGACGAACGCTATGGGGAGGATTTTATTTGGGGTCCAATTCAGGGGTCATCGGCAAGGCCAGTCGTGTGTTCTGGGGGGAGACTGGCCTGCACTCTGGCCCCGCCAGTGCCTTTGACTTCTTTGACACTCAGATTTAGTGCTTCTAATGTCTGCAGAGGGAGGACAAGGAACATGGTTCCAGAGACACGCTTTGGATTCCAGAAGATTTGGGCTTCAGTATGAATGTCTACTCTCACTGGTGGGTGGGGCCTTAAGGGAAAAAATAACTCCTGGCTGCAAATATCATTTATGCAGCATGCTGTAGCATTGTGCCTGATACCTAGTAAGTACTCATAAATAGCAGCTTAATAATTCAGAACAATGCTGTAATTCTCTTTTAATCATCTGAAGAGCCTGTTTTGTGGGCATTAGCAGAGTATCCTGAGGGCCAGAAACCAAACACAGCATGTTGTCAATGCCATCCTGGGTTAAAAGGTGGTCCCAGAGTGCTTTCTGCTTTCCAAGTGAGTCACTCGCAGAGTGGCAGGATTACGCCTAAGCAGGTTACTGCAAATCCTGAGTGCCACAATGTCCCCTTTCAGTGAGCATTGGCTTCCTCTCCTAGAGATGGAGACCGTTCCAAAGCCCCCAGGGACACACACTATCTAATTGACAGAGCACAAGCCGTCTCTTCTTGGGAGAACCAGAGCTTGAGAGACCTCACCTTCCACCTTTTGATACTCCCTGACCACTCCCCCAAGGTTCTTGACCTGGTTTGGGGCTGGGCCTGGAGAATCTGGAGAAGAGCGGGAGTAAACCACACCTATGCATTTCCGGTCTCTTTCTTGCCCCCACCCACCCTCTCCTTTCAGAGACCCAGGAGTCTTCCAGGGTTGAAGGATGTATTCTTAGGGGTCAGATCCAAATGCATGGTCTTCGCACAGCACACTATCTCCCTGACCGGCCCAGCACACAGTCCTCTCCACATACAACTTCATGGCCACTACCTATCTCCTCTCCTTACAAATGACTGAGGAAATAAAGATGATTATGAGTGCTGATTGGAAATATCCAGAAGTGCTAACATGGAAATGTGTGCTTCATAGGAATAAAGACGTGTGTCAAAGGGCTGCCTGGAGTCCTGGACTCCTATCTGAGCCTCTCCCCTGTCTGCAGTGCCTCCAGGTATAGGGCACTTAGAGAGAGCCATAAAGGACCTGGTATAGGGCCAAGGGAGGGAAGCCGGAGGCCCTGCATCTATTTCTGGCTTCCCTGTTCCTACCCGGAGCTTGCTCCTTACCTGAAAACAAACCCTTGAAAACAGACCCCCTTATTGTGACACAGACTAGCTTTGGTTGGACACTGCCACAGAATGGGAACCTTTGGCTGCGTGTCCGCTAAAACTTTGAAAAGAAATATAATTCTGGCTGACACTTTCCTAAGACCCTGGAAACCCCGCATTCCCTCTCCCACATCAAACTCAAGGTGACATTCAGGTTGGCAGCAGCTTGGCTCTGCCAGTCTGTCCAAATTTCACCATTGGTGTCCTGACTCTTCTTTTCCTGACAGTTTTGAACCAAGTCCCAATGAAACATATCCCAGGCTTGCAAAATTGAGGGAGAAATTGGCCCGGTGGGCGGCATCAGGCAAGTGTGTGTTTGTGTGTGCATGCGTGCACGTGTAGGGACAGGGGAGAAGCAGGAGAGGCCAAGAGAATGACCCATGGTAGTGGCAGTGAACGGCACAGTAATGTGCAACTAAGGAAGTAGTTTCTTGTGCTCTCTGCTCACACACTTCCACCCAGTCTGTCCCGCTGGCTCCCCAGAGCTGGGCACAGAGCCCTGCTCTTAATAGACTGTCAGTATAATTGTGACGTTATGGGACCTGGCAGTGTGTAGAGTAGGATTTTCTTTCTTTTTATTGGTGCCCCAGGACAGTGCGAATCACACTCCTGTATGGATGCCCTGACTGATCAGGAAGGCCACCCCACCCCCTCCTTCTAGAACCTGGACCTGATTCACTCTGAGCCCCTGGGCTGAGCCAATGACTCAGCAGCCCCTTGGGCCCCTCCTGGATGTTGTGAGGATGAATGAGGGGTGAGGACAATGGAGTCCCCATAATGGTTATGCAAATCTGGAAGACTTTGGAATTCCGGGCTGGCCCTGGCAAACCTCCACAAATCAGCCCCCCTGGCTTTCCATTAGATTCCCTGTAAACAACCAGACTGTGATTGCAGTGGGAATCAGACGACAGAAGGCTGTTTCAAGCTTGAAATCTTTTCTCCGGTGCTGTGGTCAAGTCATCTAGCCTCTCTTCATCACACAGCCTTGATTAGCCCAAGCTCTCCCACCTTCCGCAACTTCTAGCCCAGAGAAAGACGCATTGTGGCACAAGGAAGCCTAATGCTCAGAAAGATCATTTTCATGAACTACCAATAATCAACAATTATCAATAATAATGGTTTGTCTCATTGCCAGTCCCCACACTCTGCCGGTACGTTCTTCATACCCTCTTCTTTAGTTCACAGTCGGAGAATGCCTTTCATTCTCTATCCTCCCCCTCCTCACGTACAGTCTACACACCATCACCATGCAAGTCACCCTCAGAAACCACCATGGCACCTTAAGTATAACTTTTATACCCAAGGTCCTACACAGCGTGATCCCAACCAGTGATGCCCTCCTCCTCTTCTGTATGGCTCATGGCAGTTGAGACTCCTGTCACATCGGCTTCTCGGTGCTGACTCTGTCCTTTCTCAGCCATACTGCCCAGTGAGGTGTGAGGCTCTCCTCCCCTCACAGAGCCATCCCCACAGATCTCACCCCATGGATTTCTCATTTTTGTTAACTGGGAGCTTCTAAAGCAATTGCAAAGTAGAATTACTCTCAGGGAGTCGATACCTACTTATAGTCATCTAAAGGAACAGAGTAGAACTGGCCCCTGTGAGTCTCCAAGACTGGAGTAGAAAACTTCATAGGAGTCGAAAGCCTCATCCTTCTCCCTTGAAGAGTCAGGTGGTTTGGAACTGCTGACATCTTGATCACCAGCCATAACCACTAAGCCACAAGGACTCAAGATAACACTACTTGATGTTTTGTTACTGCTCCCTGGCCTCCCATGGGCATGCTGCGCGAGGGGCCCCGGCTGACACTCTCCCACACTACAGCTGGGAGATGTAAGCCACTGAATTCGCAGGCAGCATGCCAGTCTCCTTCGAGGGCATGGAAAGAGTTCATGTGCTTGGTTTCAAACAGAAAGGCTTCATGTTGGAGCGCAACCCAGAGGCTCCACAGAAGCAAGACCTGATGATAAGCTCCCAGAAGACCAGCTGTGGTTAACCCTCTGGAACATGACTCTTTCCTGGCACATGTGGGCTCCTGGAGCTGGGCTAGGTTTGGGTTGAATTTTGTTTGTGTGCTAGGCCCAGTTTGAGTGGCTCCTTCCTTCCAGATCTGATTATGCAATTCTGCCTCCAAGTTCCAATGACAGAATAAAGCCCATAGGGTACCCAGCTTTCTTTCTTTTTTTAATTAATCATTTTATTGAGTGCTCATACAACTCTTAAAACAATTCACACATACATCCGTTGTGTCAAGCACTTTTGTATATTTGTTTCTGTGTTAGTCCTGGTAGACGACAGAAACAAATTCATAAGCAATCATGTGTGTAAGAAAGAGTTTTATATATAAGAGCAACTGTACATTAAGAGAGCTTCCCAACCCAGTCTGATATTAGCCCATATGTCCAATACCAGTGTATAAAGTCTTCTTCAGACTCACGAAGCACTTGCAATGAGGCCAAATGCAAGACGATAACAAACCAGATGGGTAGAGTGCCGTTGCATCCAGTGGTGTTGTAAACATCTCAGCTCTGGCAGGGGTCTCAAAGTGACTCCTCTAGCCTTAACCCGAGGTCTGGTTGCATCCGTGTGGCTTGTCCACCTCAGAGCGCGAGGGTAGCTCTATGCAGTGCCTCCTCAGAGATGTCTCCTGGGAAGTCAGCATTGTCAGTCAGTGTCTCCAAGGAAGTATTGTCAGTTGAAAGTCTCTAAGGAAGTGAAGGGAGAGAGCTGGTGTCTCTGCCTCCAAGAAGGAATCAATGACCACATTTCCCAGAATTCTCTGGAGAAGGCCATGCCCATCTAGAGGTGGCATTGGCTCTCTCCAGATCGCCCGATTGATCTGAGACATGAGTGCGGGTGGCCATTACCAGAACAAGGTCAGGGTGCTAGCCATGAGAGAAGGGTCCCCTAATGGGAGCCATGGCTTTAGGTATAGGATCGTGGTTCCTTCTGGGCAGCAGACAGGCTAGATTCCACCCCTGCCCTCAGTCCTCAAAATGACACCAGATTAGGTGACTGCCACAGTTTCCCTCTTCATTCTCAAAACATTTGTTTCTACGTGAGCCCCTAGTATCCGCTCCTCCTTTTTCCCCTTCCCACCTCCCCTTGATAATTTATAAATTATTATTATTTTGTAATACTTACACCCTCTGACGTCTCCCTTCACCCGCTTTTCTGCTGTCCGTCCCCCCCCCCCCCCGGGGAGAATGTTATATGTAGATCCCTGCAACCTATTCTCCCTTTCTACCCCATCTTCCCTCCAGCCTCCCAATATCTTCCTTCTCACCACTGGTCCTGAGCGGTTCTTCTGTTTTACTTTCCCTGTGTTTCCAGGTCCTATCTGTACCAGTACACCTCCTCCGTTCCAGCATAATTTGTAAGGTAGCATTGGGATTATGATAGTGGGTAGGAGGAAGCAGTCAAGAACGAGAGGAACATTGTATGTTTCATCCTTACTACACTATGTCCTGACTGCCTCGTCCCCTCCATGAGTCTTCTGTGAGGGAATGTCCAGTTGCCTACAGATGGACTTCTAAGCCATGTTCCTAGTTTGAGAGCAGAGCCAGGCAGAATGATGTTTAAGAGTATGGACCCTGACCCAAATTGCCCAGACCTGCTACCAGTGAGCAGGTGCCCTCTGTTACACATGCTGTGGGACTCAGACTAATGGGAGTCATCCCATTTTGAATACCCTGCATCCAGAGCCTTCCTGGGAGGTGGTAGTCAGCCCATGCAAAGGAAGAAGGAAGGGAGGATTTAATGGAGGAGGTTTTTATGGACCGGGTTTGGAAAGGACATTCCTAACTCCTGACCCACATTCTGCTGGCTAGCACACAGTGACATGGCTCCATCCTTACCACAGGGAGGCTGGGGAGGTTAGTTTAGCTGGTGCTCAAAATGAAGAGGCACCTCAGCAAATCTCACAGACACAGTGCCCTAATAATACCAGCCTCTGCCACGTACTTCCCATATGCAGCACTGGGTGTTTTTCATACAGTAACACAATGAGTCCTCAAAACAGAATGCTCTTGGGTAGATGTTGTTCCTCAGCAAAGCCCTCACAGGAAACTGAAGGAAGTCTTAAAGGGACCCAGGAAGAGGAAAGGGTATTGAGGAAGATGTGGTTGGTTTATAGTTGCCCAATGGTGAGGTGTAGTTACTATGAGAGATTGAGTTTCTTGATTGATTTGAGGCATGAGTGGAGGTGGTCATTATCAGAACAAGGTCAGAGTGATAGCCTTGAGAGAAGGGACCCCTAATGGAAGTCATGGCTTTAGGTATAGGATCATGGTTCCTTCTGAGCAGCAGACAGGACCTCAGTAATTTTACTACCCTGTTCTCTTCCCTCCTGCCTTCTGATCTCTGACCTGTGGCCAAAAGGAAGTCAGAGGGCAAAGAATATGAATGGTGTAGCTGTCTACCTACACCTTCTCAGAGTTTGAGGAAGAGAAGAGGGGGGAGATCAAGTACCAGGGATGGGGCAGCTACCATGATTCTATCTGATATATTTGGAAACTGAAGGGAAATTGAGTTAAGCAACCTGTCTAAGGTGCTACAGGGAGTGAGTTCAAACCAGGCTTGGAACCCCAGAGAGATGGCCCCAGAGCTTCTGAGGAAAAGGGAGATAGTCAAGCCCACGATATACCACATACTGGGCTCTTCCTTTCCACCAGTACACGAAGGGACGGGGTGACTCAGTGGTGGAATTCTCACCCTCCATGCAGAGACTGGTTTGCATTCCTGCCTCGTGTATCTCAGGCTTAGACACCACCCATCTGTCCCTTGCTCGTTATGAAGAATAGGCTTCAGCTGAGCCTCTAGACTAAGGTGGACAAGGTAGAAAGGCCTGGACAAGTAGTGAGACAAGTGGATCAACCAGGTCACACTTGATCATGGGAATGGTGCAAGAGTGAGCAACATTTTACTGTGTGCAGTGCATGGGGTCTTCTTGAGCAGAAACCCACCTGACAGCAGCTGAGAGCAGAAGTCACAATAAATGAGAACCCATTGACTCAGTGAGCAGAAGCAAGGAACAAGCCTGAGCCCAGGAAACTAGTAAGCTGCAGGCCTGGGGTTTCAGACTCCAGATGGGAGCTCTTCCCACCAACTGCCATGACCTTCAGGCAGACAGCCGCTCACTGTCACCTCTGTCATCTGCTATGTCAGGAGACAGTCCCTGAGCAGGAGCTGCTTGGTGCTCTGTAGCTGTGTTCCTGCACAAAGGACGTTTCTGTGCCCAGACTCGGGCCCTCTCCCATCCCATCGGTCTGCAGGCCAAGAGAAGCCATGCTAACACTGACACGGACCTGCCATCCATCCCCATCCACTGACACCACAAGGCTAGATCAGGGAGAGACATCTGAAGCCACGCATCAAGCCCCTGTATTTGCCTGGACTCAAAAGACCTGTTAGCCCACTGTGAGGTCATTCCAAGAGTTTAACATTTCTTCTGCACTTGGCAGATCCCAAGCCTGAACTAGCCATCGAAGAGGATCCCCCCCTGAATATTGCACACCCTCCTTTTCTTCCCTCCACACCAA
Organism: Nesogale talazaci; assembly: GCA_004026705.1. Lineage (NCBI taxonomy): Eukaryota > Metazoa > Chordata > Mammalia > Afrosoricida > Tenrecidae > Nesogale > Nesogale talazaci. The sequence goes on from PVJH01002838.1 coordinate 21,517, forward strand.
CCTCTAGACAAGGGCTCTAACAACTCTAGCCTGTGGACCAGCTCATGTCTGCTGCCCGTCTTAGGACATACACGCTTATTGCAACACAGCCATGCCCTTGTAAGTCTTGGCTTATGAAAGCTTTCATAAGAGTGCCTGGGTGGGTGCTACAAATCACTAATTCCGGGATGATTCCAGTCCACCCTGGGGTGCCAGGAAAAGCTCTGTGGAGAGCCAATGTAACACACACAGGGTACTCCAAGTCGAAATCAACTCTGGGCCAACTGACCATGACTGTTGGCACAGGGTCATAGCAGAGCGCAGTTGCTAAAGAAACAGCAGGACCCTCGGCCGAGCTTTGACTTTGCCATCCCTGGGATGGAGTATTATCTCTAGGGGTGACAGCTGCCATTGGGACTGCTTACATTGAGGGAAGCCCTCCTTCCGTCAGCCTGGACTTCTTTTTTAGCCTCCAGCAGTAGTCCCTGAAAGAGTCGTCTACCCTTCAGACCAGCCATAAAATGCCTCCTATGAGTGCCAAAAATTTCTTCTCAAAACCAGCACCTCCAACATCTAAGTCTCAGACCTAGACCCTATTCTTTGGGACTGAATGTGCCTGGTCCTCGCTCCCGTCAAGAGGATTCTTGACCATCCCCTTCCTCTACAAGCATGCAGTGGGTGTCATTGGGGGTTCCAGAGGGCCCCCCCCACACACACACACACAGTCTTAGGAGCTGACAGCCTTGTGGGGGTTGCCATGAAGGAACCCTTCACTCATGAGCTCCACAACTGCCGAGGGAGATGCGTGGTGGTGAGAGGCCCGGGGGCACAGCATCTGAGCTACTCCACACAGTCAGAGAGCTGTCCCTGAAAAGGGTGAGAGGGGGAGACCCTGGCAGTGGAATCGTTAGGTGTTCAAAACCACTCGTCATTCCGTGAAAGAAATGGGAGGCTTTCTGCATCTGTAAAGAGTTACAGCCTCGGAAACCCACAGGGGCAGTTGTGCCCTGTCTTGAAGGGTCACTGTGAGTGGCCCTCCAGTGAGTTTGTTGGAAGGTGGCACTGGAGACGAGGGCACAGTGCCTGCAGACACATGGAAGTGGACACGTGTCCAAAGCGTGGACAGAGGAGAGGCTGGGCGGTACCTCTTGTGGAATCTGAAGTTAGAGCCACAGAGGACAGGAGATCCGAGCCTGGCCCACCCCAGGCTCCCTGTGGTCTGACCTACCAGGGATTCGGCTTGTCCTTCTGCAGAGTCCTGCTATGCATGCCTTTCCCTGTCAGGCAGCCCCTCCCCAGTAGGTTTACCATCAGGCAAACATCCAGCCAGCGCCTTCCCCATCTCAAGGGACACAGCTTGGAATCACGGCCACCCCATCCCCCATGCCTTCAGAACTGTCGGACGCTGCATCTCTGTGACCTGAAAGGCCGATGTTACTACTCCCAGCACCGGGGAGCCTGCAGGCCCCATCCCTTAAGACACAGAATACAGCGGGTGGCACGCCTGGCTCTGCCAGAATGAGAGGGAAACCTGATTTTCTACTCTGCCCTCCCCTGTCCCAGCCCAGAGTGTCTTTGGGTTTGAAACTGGAGACTTGAGCTAGGCGGAGTGAGGGCTGCAGGGCTTATCTGGGCAGAGAGCAGGGCACAGGCCGCCTGCCTTATCTTGCTTTCCAGCTTACCAGCAGCAACAAGGAGCAGGTCCAGCCATCTGGCCGCTCGGAGGAGGCAGAGCGACGTAGCCTGCTCAGCGCTAATTAGAGGCAAAGCAAGGCCTGGTGGAAGTGGGCTGCAAGGACACCCAGCGGGGACCGTTTCCTGTCTGAGCAGGAGGTTCTGGTTTGGGGGACAGGTGCTGACTCTTTGGGGCAGCAGCCAAATTCTTCTGGGGTTCCTCCTGTGCTGAGCAGCCAGGGCTGCTGGAGACACTGGCTTCGGCTAAAGGTCTCGGAGGTCATTTTCTCTAGGAAATGATTGCCTTAACAGATCTTTCGTTAGGGTTTCTCTGCAGAAGCTGCAGGGCTTTTGTTTCTTTCCAAGGTCAGTGCAGGGCTGGGTGAGGTTTGACTCTGCTAGTTGACCAAGAAAACAAGCCAGGGAACTGTCAGCATGTGTGACAGCCTAAAGGAGCGGTGGTGTAGCTTCAGCATGGGGCTGCCAAATGCCAGGTCGGCTGTTCAAGCTCACCAGCTCTTCCTTGGGAGCAAACCGAGACTGCTGTCTTCCAGATTTGCAATCTGAAAACCCCATGGAGCAGCCCTGCTCTGACCTGGAGGGTTTCCATCGGTGGGGATTGACTCAGTGGCCGTGGGGATAAAGGGGTTACTCCCTAGCAAGATGTGGCCCACCGGCATGCTGCAGGGGGTGGGGGGTGACAGCACCACAGGGAGGGTGAAGGCTTACAAGTGGGGTAAGTGTCGCCCAGTGCTATGACAGAGAAAGACGAGGTCAGGGATGGGACGGTCACTTTCAGAGGGTTGGACATGTGGATCCAGCAGTGTCGACATTCCTCAGATTGGCCCCATCCAAATGACAACCTGGGTGTTGAACTCATCGAGGATAAGCTCACTCGGCAGACATCTTTGTAGGGTTCACTTATCTCCTCATTCCTTTCAGTCCTTTTTTGAGACCAAGGTCCCCAAGCTTATTTGGCCTCCTGCCTTCTTCTCAGAAAGAAAAACAACAACGCGCTTGTCAGTCAGCGTCTCCTAACAATTAAAGAGGTGTGCACTGTGGCCCAAACCAAAACCAAACTCACGGCCGTCGATCAACGCTGAAAGTCCTGCGGGCTTCTGAGACTATCACCGTTTATGGGAGCAGGAAGTGCAGTTTTTCTCTCTCTTGAAACTGCTGGTGGTTTTGAATTGCCAATCATGTGGACCACAGCCCAAGACACAACCATGAAATCTACTTAGCCCATAGCCCAGGATAAAGTGTAGGTATCCTTGTGTGTAGCTCCCCTCGATCATTGTAGTATCTCCCCCCAGAGAGAGTATGGCCCCTTGTGTTAGTCCGGGATAGACTAGAGAATCAAATTCATAGACACCCATGTGTTTAAGACACAGCTTTATATCAAAGAGCAATTAAGTATTAAAAAAACATCCCAGTCCAGTCCAGATCAAGTCTGTAAGTCCTGTAGGAGCCCATATGTTCGATACTAATCTATAAAGTCCTCTTCAGGCTCATGAAACACATGCAATGATGCCAAATACAGGAAGATCACAGGCCATTGGGTGGAAGGTCTTATGGATCCAGTGGCACTGTAACCATCTCAGCATTGGTGTGTGTATATCCATGTGACTTCTCTGGCTCCAAAGCTCTGGCTTCATCAGCCTCTCTTCATGTCTTGCAAGGAGTGAGCCTGTATCCTGCCTCCAGTGAACTATCTCCTTAGTGCCTCAATGAGGTTCTCAAACTGCTACCTGATGGACAGGCTAAACTCCACACCTTCACTCTTTATCCTCTCAAATTGACTACCACAGCCATTATGGGAAACCCTGGCTTTGTGTTCATTCACATTCACGCATCCTATTGGAAAGGTGCCTGCCCTGGGCTCTCTGTGGGCTCTGCTCTCCGTAATGGAACCAGACAGATTTCTCTCTAGTCGTTGGTAGCGGCAGTGGCATTGGTCCTGACGCATGATGGTGTCATGCATGGTGGAGCTAAACACTGCTCGGACCAGACTCATCCCCATCATCAGGTACAGACCGCTCCATGGTGGTCACTAGAGTTTTTGTCACCTGGTCTTTGGAAATGGATTGGTAAGCTTCTTTCCTGTCTTAGTTGGAAAGACCTGAAGAAACATACTCAATATCTTACTAATACACAAGCTTTCCTTGGCAAACGGTATGGCGGGTGCATTGGCTGGGAAGTGAACCCAGGACTCCCTCAGGCAAGATTGCTACCACTGAACTACTGACCCTTTACAAGAGAATTCTTAGCTTCCACATCCTGAAAGGAACCCAAGTGCACTCACCCTGATCCTGAGTCCTGGCTTTCCTTCTTTCCCTTTGCTGGAGAGTGTGCTTGGCGAACCCAAGATGAACAAAGTTGTCTAGATAATGAGTCCTATCATCCCATGTTCACAGTCTGATAGTCTCCAAGGGTGCTATGGACCCAGAAGGCTTCTCAAGCCTTGCTAACACTGCGCCTGCCTTCAAAAACCAACCTGACTAACATCAAGTCTATTCTGACTCTCCACAACTCTATCAGATGTATTAGGAACTCCCCTCTGTGTTTCTGAGACTGTAAATCTTTACAAAAGCAAAAGGTCCATCTTTCTCCCTTGGAGTGACTGGGAGGTTCAAGCTGCTGCCCTTGTGGTTAGAAGCTCAACGAATCACCCACTGCAGGGCCAGGGCTCCTTAGCCCACTCTCAGCGTACCACTCCAGCCTTTCTTGGCCCAAGAACTGCTTTAGCCAAGAGGATGATCATGGAGCCGCAGCCGCCTGTTGCTCTAAAAGGAAAACAAACAGCCCACTCGATCTGTGAGCGCTTGTACATATATGTGCATTCGAATTGTGTGTGCGTCTTGGGAGAGAGGTTAAATTTATGTGCGGTTTCCCCCAACGATGTGTCTCCAGAGGAGGAAAGCGCCCCCACCCCCACTTAATAGTCCTTGTAACACATAGGAGGGAGGCTGTGGGCCGGGGGAGGGGAGGGGGCGCGGGCAGGAGGGTGGAGAACGAAGAAGGAAGAAACCTGACCTCCGAGATGGTGAGAAAACAAAGGGGAAATCAGGATTGTGGATCTGCCAGGAACCTGCCATTCATGGAGCCCACAAATCACAGGGAGACAAAGAGAAATGGAAAGATTTGGTATTAAGAACCCATTCTCCCCTGAACCCGTGCCAGTATCTATAAAACAATTACATGGAATCATACTGCAGGCTTTTCGGAGACGCTAATTCTCCTCTTGACAGTGAAATGCAGTGTGTGTTCCTTTCAGGACGTCACACCCAGTAAAGGAGGGCACAGGGTGGGCAGGGCAGGCGCAGAGTGCAGAAGAGCTTAGCCCAGCGCCACCAGACTAGGGAATCCCCGTAGCTGTGTGCCTTTCTTCCCCATGTCCCAGATTCTGCATGCGTCTTTGGGGTGCTTGATTTTTTGTGTGTTTGACTGAGATAGGACATCCTTGTCTGGTCCCCAGATGTCTTCTCAGTTGACAGGGGCCCTCGACAGCACCAAGGCAGAGCTGGAAGCTTCCATGAACAACTTACTCCCTGCCACCTTCCAGATCTAGGAAATCCCTGAAGCCACGGGCCAGGTGAAGGTGAGGAAGGGGGAGGCCGGGCTCGAGTGGAAGCTGTGAGGAGAAGGCTGACTTGGGCATCCATTGGGTGGCTCTTCAGCCCAGCCACACGTCCAAAGGTCTCTGACGTCAGATGGCTGCTACATCAGGCCCCTGCAGGAAATGGACAGCTGGTTTGAGAAGCTGGTGCACTGACAGGTGAAAACCTCATAGGAATTACCCTGTGCAGAAATGTCAGGAAAAATACACAAGAGGAAATTGGAAAATGTGATTGAGGGAGCAGGCAGATCCTCTGCCTGGACCTTTCTGCCTCCCGGGGCTGCCCTGGGGGCAAGTCTCCTGATTGAGGCTTTGGTGTAAAGCTGCCTAAAGGCAGGTGATGCCTGGGGTGACTGCAGGCCCTTTGCAGGCCCTTCCTGGGTGCCCACCTCTGAGGGGTGGAGCCCAGAGTGAGGGGCGCAAGAAGAAAAATAGGTGAATTAAGTGAAAAGCATGTTGTGGGCCAATTTAATCAGGGCTAATATATCAGGCTTGGTATTGTTTTTGGAACTCGATTCGGGAGTAACAGGATCCCTGACAAGTTGTAGCCAGCCCTGGTAATGTGCGTCTCCAGAGTTCTCAGACCTGTCTTTGGGGAACTCCAGTCCAGACCCGCCCCGCCGGGGGTGAGCCCCACGCAGACAGACCAGAGCTCACAGTGGCTTGCTTTGTCCTTGATTTGGTTGCCCCTCAGCTGTTGGGAGACCAAGGCTGTGAGCCAGACTGGGTTCCTGTGTGGCCTGGCTATCCCTGGTCTGAGCCACTAGCCTTCAGAGCCTACCAGGCAAAGTGATCTTCTGCCACACTAGGTGGCATGCCGCAGCTGTGTCTCTCCAACCCCCAGTCCTTTGGCTGAATCTGAGAACATTTCCCTGCAGATTGAGGAGCCAAGCCACAGGTCCAGGACTTTTCAAACTCCTCCTCAGAGTCCAGGGAACGAGGCCCGAGTGCCCCTTCTCAACACAAAGCCTCGCATTGTCTGTGTCCCTGATGTGGTGGGCTTATCTCCTGTGCGTTGGGCATGGTGTCAAGGGCGACCAGTCCCTGGAGAAGGACACCATGCCTGATCATGGAGGGCGCGGCAAAGAGGAAGGCCCTGGACGATTGGGGGTCCTGCACAGGAGCCGTTGGGAGGATGGTGCTGGACTGGGCAGGGTTTGTGCACAGCGTGACTGTGGGCCGGAGCTGCCACCACCATGCCCAGAAACAACAACAAATGGAGAACACATGGGATTTGGGAGTTCTAGTCCTTTGGTTCAAATCCACCTTCATTACTTATGAGCCGTGCAACTTTGAAGCTGTCACCTCGCCCCACACGGTGCCCCATTTCCCCCTTTGTCAAATGAGAAGAATGGTTCCTATCTCATAGAATTTCAATGGGGAAGAGCCAATCGAATGCTTGCATACTTCTGGGGAAGGCCTGCTCGTGGTCCACACTCTTAAGTTTCCCCCCTACTACTACTTGTTGCCATTGCTGGCATTGTGCGGTTGTTGTGTGAAAGGAGGAAGGTCAATTTGGAACGGTGGGAAGGAGGGGTTCTGAAGGAAAAAACAAAGCTGAAATCCACTGATACAGAACAGAGGTGTCCACGAGGCCAAACATGGTCCTGAGGGATGGGGTAAGGGTTTGTATGCACACATGACTAATGATGCAGAATTCTAGGTCCTTTGAAAAATCAAATCTGACTCTGCTGAGCTCCAATGGGCTGCGGGGCCTGTGGTCTTTCGTCCTCGGTTCCCAGCCCCCATACTTTCTTTTGTTTTTTTTTTTATTTAGTCTTTCTGTCAGCTCCATGTGGCATAGCAGAAGACATCCGCAGGATCCCAGGGAAGGGGGCTGCCCTCCCTCTGGAATATGGGATTCATTGATCTGGTCTGTTATCCCTGGTAGGTGGCAGGGAATTCACGATGAGTGGGAAGGGAGCCCTGTGATTCTGGAATGCAGTCTTTTTGGAGAAAAGAAGTCTGTCGTGCTGAATGGTACATGGTAGGCAGAGGCAAGGCCAGCTTCTCTGGGGGCACCTCCTTCGGTCTGGGCCAGAGGGAGCATTCAGGAAGGAGGAGGAGAAGGAGGGCCCTCGGAGCTGAGTCATGAAGCTGGAACAGGGATAAGACTGGTGATGAAGATGAAGGACAGGGCTGAGCCCCGGTGGCGTAGTGGTTGTGCGCGGGACTGTGGCCCACTGGGATGGAGGTTCAATTCCAGCAGTGGGGCTGGGCCTCCTACTCCTACCACCGGAGAGCAGTGATGCCCCCCCCCCCCAAAAAAAAAAAAAGATGAAGGACAGCCGAGGGAATGGCAGTCTGGGTCCCAAGAGCAGGACTCTGTTGCCGGAGAACATGGTGGCCCTGTGGCTTAAAGGTTGCAGAGGGAAGGGAAGGAGAGGCAGGGACCTCAACGATCATGTTTCTTCAAGGGGCTTCAAGACCACTGAGGGGTTTGGACAGTGGCAGAGCCACGACTAGACTGACGCAGTCCCCCTTAGGAAGGCCTCTCTGATTGTACTGTGGACCGTAAATTGAGAGAGTGAGTAAGGGCACAGGCGAACAACCCAAAGGCTTCCCAACTGGAGATGCTCAAGTGTCGGGAGTGGAAGCTGTGCTAGCGCATTGACATCAAAGTTCACATGCCTCTTGGTTTTGTCCAGGCCCCAGTCTGTGAGAAGAGGCCATTCCTGGACTCAGTAACGACCTGGGAGAGGACACTGTGGGATGTTCTTCTGGAATAAACCATGTGTAGCAAACCAGAGACATTCCGTAGCCCTCTAATATGTCAGTTCCCAACTGTCTTTTGAGATGGTGACAAGCGGTTGCCCTTTCCATCTGAGGCCCATCTAAGTGAAAGCACCTTTGGGCTCCAGTGGGATGAAATGTCCACTCGTCACCGTGCCTTTGGCAAAGCAAACAGAACTCAAACCCACTTAGCCGGGAAGGATGCCAGGATGTCATTGTCAACTTTCACTTTGACTCCCACACGGGGCTGTTTGTTTTGTTTTGTGTTGTTTTAAAGAGGACACTTGGAGAGGCGGCAGCTAGCATTTTCCTGCCAGCAGGGTTTGTTGGTCAATGGGATTTCCCTGTGTCCTAGTGTTATCCTTTAAGCGCCATCAGTGTGCTCTTAAACTCGAGGGCACACCGCTCTCTCAGGACAATAGAGATACCTAGAATTAATTTCAGGAGCCCTGGGGATGGATGAGTCAGTGTGCAGACCTCAGGTTGGGAACTCTGGGCTAAGGCAGTTGGTGGTGGTGGTGGTGGTGGTGGTGGTGGTGGTGGTGTGGGTGTGTTTGTAAGAAAGAGAGAAAGGGATCTTCCACAATGTCTGAATTAATTGCCTACAATCAGAAGGGAATGTACCTAATCTCTCACTGCTATGCTCTGCCTACATGAGAACAGGGACCCACATTTCCGACTGCACCAAGTGTCTCCTTGTCATTCCTTTCTTTGTGCCGACACCAACCTTGTGCAATGAGCATCTTTTTCTCCACCGGACAGATGGGTAAAGTAAGGTGTGTCTGGTTGAAAGGATTTGGCCCAAGGCCACAAGGCTTCCATGTGATGGCCCACCCTTTGTGCTACCTTCTCCTCCTGCAGCTCATGGTATTCCTCACTCATTCTGCGCATGTGCCCTGCATCTCTCTGGCTTGGGACTGAATCCTGCACTCTGCCTGGTTCTGGTTATTTTGCTAGTGCCCTCTGCTCTGTGTTAGCATTAGTGGTGCCAGAGCAGGGGTGCACAGAGTGATTAGATGAGCGGACATGGAACAAAACAAAAGCACTCCAAGCTAAAGGCCAGTTGTCTTGCTGATATTGGCTCCCCAGAGAAGAAGCTGCTTTCTGACTCATGGTCAGTCCACCTTCATTCAAATAAACCCAGTTGATGGGTCTTTCAGCCTACATGTTAAGATGCCTCTTCCTCTTTCCAAACTTTTTCTCTTTCCCTCAGGCAGGATTCCCACATACAGGGTTCTGTATGTGCTTTCCAGAGCACATACAGAACTTGGCATGCTGCATTGCAAATCTGGAACACCCGTCCTTCTTGCCCACTATGTGGAGAGCACATTAAGGCCAGAAGGAGTTGTTGCTCTCACTCCAGTGTCTCATGGATGTGCTCACAGAGAGCCTGAGGCATTGCTTCTGCAAAATAAAGGAGATCATACTTATTGCATGAACTGTGGATAGGTTTTCTGGAGGAAGCTGTGCCTGGAGAAGACCAGCATGCCTGCTAGAGGGTCAGTGAGGAGCCTCGCCACGTGGTTTGGCACAGCACCTGCAACAGTGGTCTCTCACGTAGCTGTGGCCACGAGGAATGCACCGGGCTGCGCAGCAGTCCCCTCTGCCACACACAGTGTTCCGATGAATTGGAACTCGTTGGCACTGATGAAGGATGCACGTCATCCTACAGAACAGCTCCCTAAGTAGAGCACCTGGCTTGCACTTGAAAGGTTGACAGTTTGAATCCACCCAGTGGCCTCACGAAAGGAAGGTGGAGCACTCTGTGTTCATGGTTGACACCATAGCTAAGAAGCCCCTTGGGGGTGCAGTCTGGGGTTGCAAATGGCAAGGCCCCATAGCAGTAGCCGACTCATGAACCCTTGGTTAACAACAACTATAAGAAGCCTCCCCAATTCTAAAATTATTTTTGAGATAGAATAGCCTGGCTAGAAAATATTCAGCCATGTAAAAGCGCTTAGCCTATTCTATGATTGCTGTTATGTTTGTATTCTTGTGGACCCACTCAGTACACAGTAGACATGGGAAACAGGAAGGAGTAGCTAGATGGTCGATGTCCAGGTCGGATAGGCATGAGGATAAGAATGACCACCCCCACCTCCAGTCATACTCAGAATCTTTTCTATCTTCCGACTCAAAAAAAATAATGTGTAAGAGCCTTTCTGATCCTGCTGTGACTGCTGTTTGGGGGAGCCTGTTGTTTCTAGAAATCACTTACTTTGTGCAAATACAGACTGTAACATGAGAGGCATATTCCACGCTGATTGGAGAATTTCCTGAAGTTGTTTTGCCCTTCCAGAAATAGGGAAGGATGGGTTAGAAGAGGAGGTGAGGGCAGCAACCTGGGGTGAGGGGTGAACCGGGAAGATGCTTGCTTAAGCTGTCAAGCAAGCTCTGGAGGTCAAACAGAAGGCAGTGGATGGAGTCAGAAAGCCCTGGCCTGGGCTACCAGTCAGCCTTTTGTGCACTAGGAGTGGGCAGGCACCTGAGATGTGACCTCAGAGCGCAGGACTGTGGCCTCCTGGTGCCTGCCCAGGTGTGTGACCCTCCGACTCCCTGGAATGTGGCTGTGCTGGAGATGTAATCAGCAGAATTCCTCTGGCTTCACAAGAAATGCCCCTTTGGGAGGGAAAAGTACAAACAGGTTGGAAAAATGTGACTCCTGCTTCTTGTGCGGGAACAATTGCCTCATTGTGATGATCAGGTCGATTAAAGTGGATGGTGATCAAATGACATCCATGCCCGTCCGATCGAAGCCATCCAAGTCCGGCCCTTACTTCGTTTGGCCACAGTGTCCTGGGCACATCAGCCTCACCCATGTGGGCTGTTGTGTGTCACTGTTTGCCCAGCTGAGTCGCGGGGTTGGTTTTTCTGGGAATGGCCAGAGCTGGAAATGTGCGATGTGCGGACAAGATGATGGTGAAGCCCTTCATAAAACAGACTCCTCCGTTTCCGCCAGAATTTGTTCAAACGGTGGTTTGATGTCCTTTAAAACGTCTGCCTTGGCTGCCGGGACCGTGGAAAGAACGTCCTGTGTGTTTACTGGGAATAGAGTCACCATCCAGCCAAACAGATGCCTGAGTTTGAGCTCTGCTCCTGGTGCGCTTTGTGCGGGCCAGCGTGTGCGCACGTGGGCGCGCTCTTTGGGGTGGGGGGGTGGGGGTTGCTTTCCTAAACTGTGGCTCTTTAGAAGGGAAGGCAGCCGGTCATTTGTCTCCTTGAAAAGAGACCTCTTCCTGGAGTAATTTGTGACTCAATCATAAACCCCGAGTCATGAAACACCACGTGTGAGAAGCAGCCAGGTCTCCAAAAGAAATAAACGCAGGCCAGGGCCAGTGGTGGCCTGGGCATCCTGCCTGGACTGTACTTTCCTTTGCTCTCCGGATCCCTCCTGACAGGTTCTCCCCACGCTGGGAGTAAACACTTGTCAAGTGTATTTAAAAGTTCAAAAGGAAGGGAGCGTTTGCATTGGCCTCCGCTAGTGGCTCTCTGGGGTTTTCCCCACTTAGGTTTGCAAGAGCCCAGACCTTGGCAGGTCCTGGGCGGTCCAGTTGGCCTGTGGCAGAGAGGAGGACACACTGGATCCCCCAGGTGGTGCCTGGGCATCCAGTTTGGGGCTGGACGAGGGGACAGAGGAGGAAAGGCATTTGGGGACCTTGGGAGGCCCCTAAGCAAACTGCAAACACCAGTGTCACCCGGAGAGCTTCCCTGTCCCTACCACCACATCGAGCTCCAAGCCGACTCCCTCTCTCTGTAGAAGCCCCCTATGTCTCCAGCCATGCATGGCTGCTAATCACACAGTATCGTAACCACTGTTCTTAAGGGGAAAATGAAGCCTTCGGAAGTCTTAACAAACAGGTCCCCAAATTGTCCCTAGAGAGTGAAAGCCACGCCAAGTTCACTGCCATGGAGTTGATGCAAACTCCTAGGGACACTGGAACAGAGAACTGCCCGGTGGGCCTCCCAGACAGCAACTCTTTGCAAGAGTAGGAAGTTGCATCTCTGTCTTGCAGAGCAGCCAGCCAAGCCCCAGTCTTCAGTTGGAAAGATTGCTTCTCACCACGGCTGAGCGCACGACAACCTGGGCACCAAATCACACCAAACAGACCCATCGCCACACCCATTCGTTTTTATATTGTGCATGGATGTGCCCACACCCCCGGTTTGCTAAGCAAGTCACGATCTACTCAGGGAAGAAATGCTGGTGATCTACCTCTGGGGGGGAAAAAGCCATTGAAACCTCTATAGAATGTAGTTCTGCTTTTGTGTGCGCGCACACACACACACACACACACACACACACACACACACACACACACCCGGATCTCCAAGAGTAGCGTTAACTTGCCGACAACTGATTGGTTGCTTTCCTACCATAAGCTCACAGATGAGTAATTGCAAGACGACTGCATGGCCTGCAGAAGCTTAGCTCCCTGCTCACCAACCCATTACACACAGTCTAGACTGACCCTGCTCCAAACCCCTAGAAACCAAGGGAAAGACAAATACGCAGCACCTAGGAGAGGGTAGAACTGCTCCACTGACCTATAGCCCTTTACGGGCACAGACAGCTCCATCTTTCAACTGTGGAACCACTACTGAGTTTCAATGGCTGGTCTTGGGTTAGCGGCCCTGTGCATAACCCAGCCCACCCTGCGGGCCCCTCTGCTTACTAGCCACCCTCCTCTCGCCTGAATTCCACCCCCTCCTATTGACTGCATAGGACAGAAGTAGAACTGCCTGTGTTAGTCTGGGTTGACTAGAGAGACAACTTCATAAACATGCATATTTGTGTAAAAGAGAATTTTAAATCAACGCGTGATTGTACATTAAGAAAACATCCCAGCCCAGTCCAGATCAAGTCCATAAGTCCGATCTTACCCCATATGTCGATACAAGCCCTTAAATTCCTCTTTAGACTCGTGCAGCCATGCAGTGACGCCAGATGCAGGAAGATCACAGGTCAGTAGGTGGAAAGTCTTATGGATCTAGTGGTGGTGGAAGCCATCGCAGTGCTGGTGTGGGTCTCCATGTGGTTCCTCCAGCTCCAGGACTCTGGCTCTATCAGCATATCTCCACGTGGCTTGCCTCACAGGGAGTGTGAGAGCTGAGAGTGAGAGTACCTCTTTCACACCTCCAAATGAGGTCATCAAGCCTCAACCCAAATGACAGGCTAAACCCCACCCCTTCACAAGTTGACCGGAGATTATGACCCTGCCATGGGACTGCCCCATGGGACTTTTCAAGGCTGTGCACTTATGGAGGCAGAAAACCTCATCTTTTACCAGAAAAGCAGCTGGTGGGTTTGAACCTCCAGCTTTGTGGTTCAACACCTAACTCACTCTCTTGTGGCAATTTAAAAAAGTGCATTTTCTTACTACTGATGCCTGTAGAAAAAATCTGTAGTATGAATTGTGAGTGGGAAAAAAAAGGCAAAACCTAAATGTTACCATTTGGGTAAAACATGCGAAACATATTGTGTACTCCCTCACAGCTTACATATATGCATGCAACTATATAGAAAGGATTCTGGAAAGATAGGCACCAGATGACAATAGTACTTATCTCTGGGACAAATGGGGCTTGACAGTTATTTCAATAGAACAGCCTACTTAATCTGTAATACCTTTATGGAGTTCCTAGGCAGAACCTGTTTTCCTACACTGCAGCTAACTGAAGAGTTGGAAGCTCTAGTCCAGCATGAGGAGTCTAGGAAGAAAGGCCTGGTGATCTGTCCCCCTGAGAGATCAGCCGTTGGGACCCCTGTGGGATGTAGTTCTACGCTGAGACACTCAGGCTCACCATGAGTCGGGCCCCTGGTTTGTCTTACACTCATGTCCTTGCCAACCCCCCCCCCCCAACTATGAACTTTGATTTTAAAATCCAAGATGACGGGCACGTCAAAATCTTTGTGGAAAACTGTAATTGAAAGATAATGGACTGTTTCTCCTGGCTGTCTTGAAGCTGCCTGTGTTGTTTTACAGTGGACGCTCTGGGAGCTGTGGCCTGACAGGGCTGCCTTGTGTTTCCAAGCCTCTCCCAGATTTCTACCTTTGCCAGGCAGGGCACACTCACCCTTTTTTCTGTCGCTGTGTTAGAGGGAAATGACCCTTGTTGCCCTCAGACAGGTTTTGACTGTGTACGGGTTCCGGTGGAGTGTCCTTGCAGGACACTTGGGCCGACACTGCAGGATGCATATCAGCCTGACAGGCACAATAGTGGGGGATGCGCCAGTCATGCAGGGACCCTCCGGAGTAAAACACTGGATGCTGGAAAGGTAGGGACGACCCTGGACAGAGGGGACGTGTCTCTGGTTTTCCTGACACCCTGCAGCCATGACATGAGCAATTGAGGAGTGGCCTTAGCACAGAGAAAAGGCATTTGTCACAGGTTGCCAGGGAATGGGTGTCTTACTAGTGCCATACTGGGCCACTCTTGTGAGAAGTGTTGCTGAATGAGCTGCTCAACACCCCCCCTCCACCCCCTGTGGGTCCTCAGCCTGCAGAAGAGAGGGGCTGACTCTTCTCAGCAGCCCCCCCCCCCCAACCCCGGTTTATTTTTTTTAATTTCCTCAAATAATATTCTAGCAGCAGGAAACAGAGAACTTGCTCTACCCCTCAAAGCTTCAAAAAAAAATGACTGGATAATTGGATTTGGTTTCTAGCATTAGACGAGGGTTAAAAAAAGAGTCTGTTTCTAAAGCAGTTGCTATAACATGTAAAATTGCCAGTCAGATGTGGTTTGGGGCGAGATTAGCATGCAACTATAGTTTTAACATGAGGAAATCAACCCAATTAGAGCAGGACCAAAATACATGTTGGAGAAGAGTAGCAGAAGGAGATGGGAATGGAAGGCCAGAATTGGGGCTCTGGTCTCAAGCAAGGGTCTGTCCCGGCTGCTGAGACTTGGGGAAAATAGAAGGTAAAGCAAGGGGATTTGGTTTCAAAGTTAAAGAGCTTATTGTGAGACTTCATTTCTGTGCGTTGGGATGCTGTAGTCTGTGTCTTGGGGATGCTGTTATCTATGGCTAACCTGCTTCTCAAGGTGGTCCCCAGGGTGTTAGGAGCAGTCCGTGAGTTGTGCAGGCAGGGGTTGGGCAGGAGACATTTTCTGTGAAGGCTGAAATGGTACATATTTTGTACTCTGGGGTGCATGGTCTCTGGTGCCATTACTCAATTCTGCTTTTGTGACGCAGAAGCAATCGCAAAGCCAGTTGTGGGCCATGATCCCAATTCATGACAACAAGAGCAGACCAGACCTGTGCTCGGTTGGGTTTTCAGTGGCTGGTGTTTGGGAAACAGACTGCCAGACGCCTCTGGGCAGACTCAATCCCCCAACCTTGTATTTATTAGCCAAGAACCTGAACTCTTTGTACATTGCCAAGAAAGCACAACATAAACCTTACCAAGCCCACTACCATCAAGACTTTTGTTTTTCTTTCTTTTTTTATAATCATTTTATTGGGGGCTCATACTATGAGTCTATTTCTTTTTTACTTGTAGCATTCGTAGAGAACAGAGTGCAACTGTCCTTTGGGGGGTCTGGGGCTGTAAATCCTTACAGAAGCAGAGAGCCTCACGTTTTCCTGCCAGTCGATTGGTGGACTCGTACTGATGAACTTTGAGTTAGGAGCCCCGCACCGTGTCACCCCAGTGGATGAAAGCAAGCAGAGACATCACGCAAACAAGTGGTCATGCATTATTGTGATAAAGTGTCATTTATAAAGGCAGATGGTGGGGTGGGTTTGGCCAAGGCTGGAAAAGGCAGCCCGAGATGGTAGAGTCTAGGCCCGAAGGAGCCAGAAGCCTTGAGCTGAGCAGAGTAGTGCCACAGGGAAGTCTGGGCATGTGTGCTGCCCTGGGTAACCCCATTAGGGGGAGTGACAGGAAAAGCACTGTCTGGAGAGCTGCAGGGCAGTGTTTCAGCAGTCATTTACTGCTTTGTGAAAATCAACATGTCCCTGCAGTGAGTTACAACCACAAGAGCACTTGTCTTAATCCCAGCTTCCATGAGTCAGGAGACCGGCAAGGCTAAAGCAAGGACCAGCAACGACGGGACTGGGTGGCTGGCGGTCTCCAGGCACTCCAGTAAGAGCTGTCATGATCACCCAGTTGACTGCATGGTTGCACGTGTTCCTACCATCATGAGTTGTGCCGTGGTTTCCGGTGTCTTCTGTGATACTGTGGTAATGAGTATGTATGAGTCTATGCCAGTAACTTTTCTGAGTCTGAGGCAAGGAAAGGGAAAGAAGGAGAAAAATCAAAACAGCGTTCTGCTCAGCCACTCCTGAGGGGGTAGCAAATCATGTTCTTAATCAAGGTAGAAAGATGTTAACCCACAATTGGGTCGCTAGCATTCCACTCACCGAATCTGCATGGCATGTGAGCGGTGTATAGCTGTGTTGATCACTTGTCCTCCTCTGATTAAATAGATAATCAACATTATAAAGGACATGGTTGGACTAGGACAGGAGGAGGTCCATGGGGCAGGTGACGCCATGAGTTACTGCTCTGGGGAGCACCAGCCCTCGTGACACCAGGAAGCACAGGCTGCGGCTGAGAATAAAGCCAGTCAAGAGGTAAGCAGTAGAAGTAAAGTCTTGCCATTGCCTTGTTGAGGGCACCAGATCAACCTGTGCCTGGATCCTGGTGGAACCTGGACTGGACAGTTATAAACTCATATTCCCATTGTTCTCATGCCTCTCTCTTCACTCACATCATCAAGACACCTAACAAATGTATCTCTCATATGTGTGGATAGAGGGGGCAAAAAAAATGGGAAATGATTTTGCTAGAACCACGTGGGGATCAAAACTCGCCATACTCACCCGCCACCCCCACGAATCCCCACTTTAAAAGAAGCCCTATGCACTCTGGACCGGACCTGCTTGGCAGTTTCAAGAAACACATCCTCGTGCAGCTGAATGTGAATTGCAAAGCGGTTCATAGGAAATACATCAGGCAGGTCTCAGAATTGCCAGAGATCTGAAGAATCAGCTACAAGAAAGAAGTACTCCAAAACTCCCCTGCCTAGCCTGGGTGCTGGTCCTGGACACATCCAGCCTGCTGGGTCATTTCTGCCCGTGTGTGACTTGTGTCACTGCTCTTGCTTCTTGCACCAAAGATTCCAGATTCAGAAGTCTGAGGGAGGGCAATGTGATTGGTTGAGTCTCAGTCACATGCCTCACCCCCAGCCCCAGAGCCATCTGGGAGAGTGAGGCAGTGACTTTTGGGGTCTCTGCAGCAGTGGGCAGCCTGCAACGCTGCTGCGACTTTGGGCAGCAAAACGTAATAGTAACCCCTAAGGGATCAGGATGCCTATGGCCCCCTCCTCACTGCCATCGTGTCGAGTCTGGCTCAGAGTGACCCTAAAGGACTGGGTAGAATCTCTCTGTGAGTTCCTAAGACTGTGACTGTTTATGGGAGAAGAAACCCGAATCTTCCCCCCACCCCTCCCATGGCGTGACTGGTGGTTTTGAACTGCTGACATCTTTATCGGCAGCCCAACACCTGAGTCAGGATACCACCAGGGCTATAGACTACCTCCTTAGAGGTATCCTGTCACCATCCTGGTCTCATAGCCGCTCATGCAGCTCGTGCAGCTCACCTCCATGTGATCAACCAGACGCTGCCCTGACACTGCTGTCCATGTCCGGGTTGCTCTTCGGGACACTGAAGGATTTTGCTGAAACGTGTTCCCTCTTCGGGCTCTCAGCCTTGGGCAGCATGGCTTCCAGCAGGCCTGGCGCCTGGCTCCTGCCATTGGCGAGCAGATTCTGAATCCTCCAAGCACTGGGAGAGGAGGACGGAGCAGGCACAGGCAGCCCCTCCCCTTGAGGCTTTCTGCTGTGTGTGCTCTGTCTGCCTGGTGGGGAAAGGGACTGCTGAGCACTGAGTGATGGGAGTGAGGGAGTCTCAGGTCCCGTCAAGCCTGCCCTGCTTGTCACTTCCCCATTGTCTCCCTGGAAACTAATCCCGTCCCTCTTGAGGACTGCACAGGGGAGGCTGCTTGCTTCAGTGATTGCCAGGGTAGCTTATTCCCCCGTTAATTAACTACTCAGGAACGTGAGGGACGGCACTGAGCTGTGGCGTCTCCTGCTTGTTAACACAGGGGACTGAAGAGAAACTTTGACCTGGCCCGTGGCCACCAGTTGTCAGACTTAAGGGAAAAGTGGATAAAGGCAGTGCTGTTCTCTGGCCCTACAGCTCACCGTCCCTATCACGCCTGGGCAGGAAGAAGAGAGCCAGCACTGTCATTCCGAGCGGTGTCCTGCTCCCTGAAGCAGAGACTGTCCCAGGCAGGGACTGCATTACAGATCAGGGAGAACAGCCGAGGAGAAGCTGGCTGGCTCGCTTGGCAGGCATATTAGGATGCATACTTACAGGCATGATTAGGTTCCAAAGCCCAGGCCGTTGTGTGAAACTCGGTGTTCCGTGTATCCTCCAAACGCCCGAAGTCGTTCCGAAGGCAGCTCCCTCCCCAGCAGCCGCCATCCCCCACTCACTCATCTGTGCGAGAGCTTCACACTCTGGGTGGTGGAACAGCCAATGCCACTTCAAACTGCAGGCAGGGTTGCTTTTGCGGCCAGGAGGGGACCTGCTCGACCCTGACCCACAGACGAGGTTTTTACTCTCCACAGAAATGCCTGCCCATCCTGGACTGCTGTCTACTGGCCTGTGCCCACAAACACAACCGTGACTCTCAGGTCTGCAGTGAAGAGACTGCCTTGGGCCCTCTCTGATCCTCCTTGCCAATCCTTAGATTCTTTTACATGGACCTGCAGCTCTGTGGGGAGTCTGGCCCAGCAGGGACATAGGGAGGCCTAGGAACAGCACCCTGCAGGTGTATCCAGTTCATGGCCTCAGGCCAGAATTCGAGTCATTCTTTTGTTTTCTGTAGTGTTTCCTCTTTTCACTCATTTACACCCACACTGGGGAGAGGAGCAGGATGGGCAGGATCACCTCCTTAAGACTCAGGAGGAAGGCCGGGTCTTATTCAAACACATGGGTCCTTACCTATCTGATGTCAGTCGATTTCTACTATTGCTCTAAATGCCAAATGGCGCCTAATGATGTAGTCCGTAAGTGACATGTGGTAAGTGAATTAATAATGTTGTCGGGTGCTGTCAGGCTGACTCTAGCTCTAAGCAAGTCCCTGTGATGGAGCAAAAGCTGCCTCGTATGGTTGTCTAGGCTCTCATCTTTGAAAGTCGAGGCTCTCTCGTCCCCCAAAGACTACAGCCCTGGAAATTCCTAGCGGAAGTTCTACTCTGTGGTTCTCCACCTTCCTCATGCTGCGACCCTTCCATACAGTTCCTCATGGGGCGGTGACCCCCAACCATAACATTATTTTTGTTGCCACTGTCATCACTGTTGTTATGAATCATCCTATAAATATCTGATACGCAGGATATATTTTCATTGTTCCAAATTGAACATCATCAAAGCACGGTGGTTACTCACAAAAACAGTGGGTAATTATAGATAGTGAAATATTTGTTTCCAATGATAAATCAATGAAGTGTTGTCTTGAAGCATGGTGTAGCGTGGGTAGCAGTCTTCACCTGGGTAACTCGTATGTGGGTATATCCGCATGTGGGCGAACCCTCCTGAAGATGGACAGAGGAGTGTTGTCTCGGTTCCTAAGGCCATTGGAAATAGATGTTTTCCGATGGCCTTAGGTGACCCCTGTGAAAGGGTCATTCGACCCCCAAAGGGATCGAGACCCTCAGGCTGAGAACTGCTGCTCGAGAGGTTTGCTGTGGATCAGAATTGACCCATGGTAGTAAGTTGCCTTAAGGTCAATCTTCGTGGGAGCAAATCACCATGTCTTTCTCTCAAGGAGCCACTCCATGGT
This sequence comes from Nesogale talazaci, assembly GCA_004026705.1. Classification (NCBI taxonomy): domain Eukaryota; kingdom Metazoa; phylum Chordata; class Mammalia; order Afrosoricida; family Tenrecidae; genus Nesogale; species Nesogale talazaci. Next base: position 41,375 of record PVJH01002838.1, read on the forward strand.
TTCTATCTGCAGCCACTGGTCTTACAGTGATCAATACTGCCCTCAAAGCCAAAAGGTCAGAGGTCTGATGCATCTGAATTCAATAGAAGAGTGTGCCCATGTCAGCATCCATGATGTGCCCATGAGTGTGCTGAAAACTGGGCAGAGAACTAGAATGATGACATGGCTCCATCCTCTCAGAAATCAGTATGGCTTCAGAGAGAAGACAATAGAGTACCAAAGATTCTTTTCATTCAACAAAGAACTATGAACAGCAGGCGGAGGGGCTGCTGTGGGAGCACGGTGTGAGGCACACTATTAGTTTCCTACAGTACTACAGTACACATGACCACAAAGTCCACGCCAGGCTTTGAAGGAGGAAGAGAGTTTGGCTGGAAGAAGGTAAAGAAAGATGAGTATGCCAAGAGCCATGATGGTCCAGGCCCTGTCTCTGTGGAGCAGTCAGTGACATGGAAAAGAAAGACGCTCATCAGTCCTCACCCAAATAAATGGATACTGAAACACTATGATGGAACATCCCGTTCAGGGTGAGGAAGTGATGTTTCACTGGAGACCGGAGAGGTCAGTAGTTGTGGACCTGGCTAAGGCATTCCAGAGAGCAGGACTTCATCGGTAAGGGTACAGCAGAAGGTGGAGCTTGGCAGGGTTTTGGGGGATTGGGGCTTGTTATTGTTGGGACTTGGAGTAGAAAGCAGTGCAGCTTAGTAGTTCCCTAAGACAAGCCAAAGCAGGGTCAAAGGAGAGCAGGGACTGGTGTTAGCCTTAGCCACCGCCCCAACCTTGAGGCTAATTTTGCTTGACTCAATCTCATCTTGACGAGAGAAGAGACAGAGAATGGACAGAGAGACCTTGTGAGAGAACCTCAGGGTTCAGACTCCAGGAAGATTGCTAGAATTGCAAAGCCACAGAGGGGTCTGCCGGCCTCAAGCAGGGCCTTATGGCTAGCACTAGGTGGCCTGAGGGAAAGGTGGGAAGATCCCAGCTACAGCTGGGAAGGACTCCTCTGGTCCTTCCATGTGGCTCAGCCAGCTTTTCCAACACAGCTCTTCTGCACATTCAGGTGACGACAAGGAGCCATGATTAAGGCCTTGGCTGCCGCCCTAAAGCTTGGTGGTTCAAACCCAGCCAGATACTCTCGGGAGCTGCTTCCGTAAAGAGGACAATAGAGAAAACCCTACGTAGTGGCCAGTCCCTGTGATTCAGGAATTGATTTCACAGCATTGAACAACAACTATAACATCTGTGACTCAGAACCTGGAAGCTAAATTCTTGACAGTTCCCTGGCAATCGTGAGGAGCAGTCAGGCTTAAGAACCCATCTACACAGTCTGGCTCTTTGAAAGTTTCTTGGTTCAGGTCTTTTGGGGGTCTCAGGGCAGGGGCTGACACATCCCTCCAGCCTGTATTTCCTTGAGGGATCTTGCTCTTTCCTGCTTGTGTATTGGTGGATCAGAACTACGGTTGCCATGGAAAGAGTTCTGGGGTGCATTTCATGTTCCTTTGGATGTCTCCTTGCCCATTGTTTTTGCTGTTGTGTTTACTGGTGCTTTTTCCTTAAGACCTGTGGCAACAACTGCCTTGTTCAAAGAAAGAACTCTCACAGAGGAATTTGGAAGAAAGAGAGCAGATGCTAACATTTTGCACACTCTGTGCTGGGTCTTCTTCTAGCACAACACCTTGTGCCTTCCAAAACCTTGTGCCATGCCCATGTGCGTGGTTAACAGGACGACACCTGATGAGAAAGAGCTTCTCCCTGACACTCATTGGGGCCTACTCACTCTGGGCACTCGATTTGCTCAGTTCTATCTTGTCAAATAAGTATCTTTTGCATCCTACTTTATAGAGTCTGGGGAGGAACTGGTCTCAAAAATCTCAGTAGGGAACTTGTACTAAAGCAGAGTCAGTCCTGCCTCCACTGCCCCTACGTTCTTAGAAGTGAGAGAAGCCCCACTTACAGGCAGTCAGAGAGGGGTGAGGTATAGGGATACAGAGAGGTGCGGTAGGACTGACCTTGCAACTTGATGCATTGGTCCATGGAGGCAATTTTTGCCCCTCTGGATATTTTCATTCAATCATTGAGTTAGTCCGGGTAGACTAAAGGAACAAATTTCATAGACACGCTTATAGATATAAGGAAAGGGTTTATATACAAAAGGAATGTAACACTAAGAAGGCATCCCAATCCAGTCCAGTACAAAGTCATAAGTCCGATATTAACCCATATGCCCAAAATCAGTCTATAAAGTCTCCTTCCGACTCACGAAGTCACAGGTCAGGGGGTGTAGAATCCCGGCAGGAGTCTCCACATGGCTCCTCGCTTCCAGGGCTCAGGGTCCATCAACAGCAGAAGCAACTCATCGCTGGCAGAGGTCTCCATGTGGTCGCCCCAGCTTCAGAGATCTGGCTCAATCAGGTCAAAGCCATGTGGTCTCTCTGCCAGCTCCTTCAGCTTCTTAGACACTCCCATCTTGTCTGTGATTAATCATCTCTCTAACTAACTCACAAGAACTGGGGAAGATAGCTTCTCATCTTCACGAGGGAAATATCATGAGATTTCCCAGAAGTCTCAGGAGAAAGCCATGCCCACATAGAGGCCTCATTGTCTACTCAATGGCTATCTCCAGATTAACAGGCTAGACTCCACCCCTACATTTCAGTCATAAAATTAAATAAGCACGTGACTGCCACAATCATCCACACTGTGCATTTCTCAGTTCAAACATCATAGGATTTACAAAAAGTAGAAAGAAAGGAAAAAGAATTATTCAAGATGGCGTCTATCTCTATTTACCTTTCAGTCTATTTTCTTTCATTTGTGTCTGTGTCTGTGTGTTCCTTTATTGGTGTTTAATTGTCCAACAGAATAACTTTGCTTGATTCTTGGGTTTTTATTTAATAATAGGAATACTGAAACACGTTCTTAAAAGGTTGTGTGATTTCTCATAATGATTTCAGATTCCTCAGCTGCCCGCTGCATGTCTGATTAGGTTGCTCAGAGGAAGGAAGAGTGGATAATCTCTGCCCCCCAAAAGATTCTGGCCAAGGTAACCCCATGAAGCTGTTCTGTTCTGCCTGGAGGGTGATAAGACATAGGACTAGGCACTAGGGCAATGAGCTTGTGTTTCTGAATGCTTTGTGTATTGATGGGGAAACACAGCCTCACATTCCTCCAAGGCAGACCTCGATCCATCAGTCTGTGGGTGGGAATGGGGCTTTGCCTACAATGATGGAGCCCACCAAGAAGTAGGCTACATTTCTGGCCAAGGAGCCAAATGTGCACATTCTCTTCGAGGGATATTCCCGTCCTTCCTTTCTGTGGTCCTCTGGCCACCAGCACTCTCACCCCTCTCTGGTCTCTTTCTGGACTCCTCCTTTCCTCCAGCTCCTAGGCATGTCTCCATGGTGATGCAAGGCAAATTTTTCCTTTAGTATTTTAAAAAAGTATGAAATATTGTCAAATTTGTAAAGAATTTTGTTTTTGTGTTTTTCATTGCTGACTGGTAACAACCTAGAGAACAAGCCCCTACCCCACCTGTCCCTGGGACCCCCTGGAGGACTTTAGTTTCAGAATGGGTACCTATGGACCACGTTTTGAGTAGTGGGGAGCTTTTTCTCCTATAGAGCTACAGCTTCAGACACCCACTGGGACAGTTCTGCCTGTCCTGCAGGGTCACCGTGAGTCGGTGTGGAACTGATGGTAGCCATGTAGATCTCCTCCTTGGGATTTACACCCTTACACCTGGTCTTCCTGTCCCATTAAGTCCTTTCCCCAAGGCCCTCTGCTGTTAGGAAGCAGTAAAGAGTGCATGTCATAAGGCTGGTTTTGTAAGGAAGGGTAAGACTTACACATCTGTCCACATTTCCAGAAGACAGAGTAAAGGTCAAAGAGCATGTACACTCTTAAGACAATTAGAAAAATGTTTATTCTGTTTTCAATGTAAGCTTATAGAACGAGTTACCACTTAGCTATTTCTATCCTGTTGTCTCAGCGTCATCGAAGTGTGTTTTAACAGTGCGTCAGCTTTCTCGCTCCTGTTCTGCTTGTTTCCTGGCCCACGGCCTGCTGGTCTTTGCTTTAGAGGAAATGTTGACCATCGGGTCTCCTGCAGATGAGTTTTTGAAGAAGCACAGTCCAGATGGGTGATGACGCTGATTTTTGTAAGTCATTCTGTTATTTGGCTCAAGTTGACCTCAGAGAATAGTTTGAGTTCAAGGTTTAAGGATATCACAAGGTGATAGTCTCAGGCACCCCTCCAAGTCTCATCTAGCACTCTGGAGTTTTTAAGAATTTGAGTTTGGGTCCACATTTTGCTCTACCTTCCATTAGGATCCATTCCTCATCAGAACAGTTCCATTGTCATCGGTGGGCACCATCTAGTTTCTGGTCTTAGGGTACATTCAGATGTGCCTCATGGAGACTCAGTCCTGGGGGCTGGTTTTTTTTCTCTGAGTCTTTGGTTTCTTTCATTCTTTTTTCTTTCCAGACATGTACAGACTAATATCTGTATCTTAGATGGCCACTTGCGAGCTTTTAAGACCCAGACGCTATTCACCAAACTATGACGGAGAACATAAACTTTATGTACTGTGTTAGGCCAATTGCCTGAGCTGCCCCGTGGGATGTTGGTCCTAAGCCTTCAGACCCCATAAACCAAGCTCACTGGGTAATTAATGAATGCCTGTGTTTGTGCTCCCTGTGTGCATTATTATATACGTGAACATATGCGGATGCGTACAAACACACACACACATCTACCCACACATATATGTGCATGGGTGGGAGGATTATAAAAAAATCATGGAAAAATTGAATTAAAAGAGAATGGAATTTTTCCTTGAGTTTTTTAAACTTCCTCGTATATACACACCTGCATATAGATGTTGCTAGCTCTGTCCACCGAGCTATGCACACAAGAGCCCTGCTGGCATAGTGACTACTCACTTCGAGGCCAGCAGTTCAGAACCACCAGCTGCTGTGAGGGAGAAAGAGGAGAGTCTCTACTCGCGTCAAAAGTTACGTCTCAGAAATCCACGGGGCAGCTCCAGCCTGTGGTGCAGAGTCGTTCTGAGTCAGAAGAGACTCAATGGCAGTGAGTCTAGGTTTGTTGGTTTGGGGGAGGGGGTGCTTTAGGTGCATACATGTGCATACCTCAACCTGTATGTATACCTACGTAGACATAGATGTGTGTCTCAGCTATTACTTAATTGCTGCCCTTCTGTGTGAATCCTAACATTTCCCCCAAACCATTCTCTTCTCTTGCCTCATTCCTCTTGACATCTGTGTACAAGAACAAGCCAAGTGGTGCCTATCGCACACATGTTTGGGGTTGTATTTCCCATCTCTCCCCACTTGCATGGGTCTCCAATGAAGAGCACGAACCCCACCCAGCTTGATGTGCTAAGCACCCAGGGACAGTCATTTCAGGGAGTATGCACTTGTCTGTTTCAAGTCCAGAGGTCAGATAGCCTATGTCCTTTTAAGGTTCTTAACACATGCTGCCAAACTGATGCTAGGAAGTTTGTATCATATTCAGCCCCTCCAACAGGAAGCAAGAGGACCCATTTAGGAACTCTGCTGTATTGAAACCAGGTTTGTGATTTGGGTTTTGTTTGTTTTCATTCTTCCTCTAGGCACAGCCACCAAGTTGTTTTCTGTTTGTGTGCCTAAGTTACGGGTCTTTGCTTTCTCATCGGGCTGTGGGGTTGCCCTATGATTATTATACAAATGGCTGGATGGACAGCATGTTTCCCCCCATGAAAACATGGAAGAATCGCACCGGCGTGCTGCTGCAGACTCATCTCATTGCCGAGGATGGTATCCCTGGGCCTGGGGTCTGCCCACCACTGTCCTGTAAGCAGCGATGCCAACAACTCACTGGGAGACTTTCAGAACTCATCTCTGACATCTCCTCCTGGCTGCTGCTCACCCTCCAGGAGTCTGGTAACCTTCTCTTGTTGTTGTACAAGATAGGGGTTTGTGATTTGAAACCTACGAGCTGAAAAAGTGGTTTTGTGCTCCTTGGCCTGGATCCTTCACACACACATACACACACACTCTTTCTCTTCCTTCATAATCCACTGCATGCTGCCTCCTTCCCCCCCTCCCCCCCCCCCATCAACTCTCTCTCTACTGGATCTTCTGATTATTTTGGGGGGGGGCATCACTGCCCTCCGGTGGTCGTGGGAACTACCCAGCGCTGCTCCTGAGAGGCGTCACTGGATTTGAACCGCCAAGTCCATGGTCTGCAGTCCCGCACTCAACCACTTATGCCACCGGGGCTCATCCCAGGATCTTCTGAAAGAAATATTATTGCTGGCTGTGAGTGGAAATGCTCCTGACTTTGGAGAAGAGTTGACATTTTCAACCATGGTTGCTGTGCTGCCTGCAGGGAACTTCAGGCCTCGGAACCTGAGAAGTGATTTGGGAGGTCAGGGCGGGATACACAATGGGGCGGGTGCCCTGGGATTCAGGCTGCAGCTTTGCTGCTGAGTTGTCTGGGGATTGACTATTCGACTGGCTTTGGCAGAGGGCAAGATGCTGCTGCCAGCCTGGGAGCCTCGCCTCTTTGCTGTGGCTAGAACAGAACTTTGATAAAGACAGAGGCGTTTCCAGGCACCCTCAAACTTTTCAAGAGAGCCTTCCAGGGCTGGGTAGCATTGCACACCTTATGTCCGGGTACCTGGAAGATGCATGTCACCTTGCTGAGTTGGAGATGGCTGGAGGAGTTGTGCTTGATTTGACTGTTGACACCAGGATCCGCAGCAGTAACCTCCTTTTTCTTTCCATTCCTTTAATTTTCATTAAGGCTTAAACAGCCATGTATGTGGCCTGGATCGGAGGAATTGGGGTGGATCTGGACAATTTAAAGTGCTTTAAGTTTTGCAGATTATGGAGAAAGACCAGTAAAAAAGAAATCTTTGCTTTTTTTTCCCCTCCCTTTTTTTATGGCTGTATTAGTGGAAGTGATTTCAGTGGGATTAATTGAGTGCAGGGGTAATTTGCATTTTATTGCCCTGGTCTGCTCACTGGGTCAGAAGATGCTATAAAAGCAGAAGCCTCCGCTGCCTGCCTGCCTGCCCATAGCTTCAGAGTCGGCAGGCTGCTCCACAAGGAAATTGGACTGGCCTCTCCAGTCGTTGATCACGATGCCTGTTTCCACCCGACCAGCTCTCACTCCAGCAGTTTTTTTATGTTCAGGACTCAGGGAAGCAAAGAAACGTGAGCAGAAATAGCAGTGAATTAAAGAAAGCAAGAAACTTGGGGCCCAGGACAGATTGGGCCCTGCTAGCTCACAGAGAGTGGTGCTTGCAGACAGAGCTGAGCTCTTTCCTCAGAAAGGAAGCCCACTCAGGCCCACTCTAAATCCAGCCCTTTTTGTAAACCCCCTCTCCTGGGCACAGTCAACCCCACTAACTGCAGTGGCCTGTCCAGCCTCCCGCCCAGGGTGAATCTCACTCAGCTCCAGTAAGCATTTTTCACACAGAAAGTGTGAGCCCTGTGTTGCTCCAAGCTTTTCAAAAGAAACTGGAAATCTAGAGGAGGCTGGTGTCCTTTATGTGTGAAGTGTCATGATTGTAACATGTTGGCTCCAACTGTGTGTGTGTGTGTGTGTGTGTGTGATACAGCCGTCGATGTATAAGGCAGAATGAAGCATGGTTAGGTTTACATTTTCAAGTAGTTACACCCCCACCCCCGTCCCACCCCCCCACTGCACCCACAATTGAAACCAAGGAGTTTCAGGTTCTAGGGTTCATTTCTATTATCCTTAAACCCCAAGAGTGCACTTTGAGAGAAGAACCCATGCCAAACAGATCAAGTAGACTGGGAAGGTAGAGAACACTCCCTGAGAGAAGCGAGTAAAACACTGAAGAGGAATTGAGGGCCTTGGAGGAAAAAGGTGTGATTAAAAAGCGCACACAGGGTTGATGGGGAGGGCCCCTAGGACTCCAGGTGGGGGTTGTAAGTAGTGAATAGTAGAAAATTACCCTTTTCTCTGTAATTGCCGCTCAGACTAGAAGAATTCCAGCCTCCCTCTGGGGGTGTTAAGGATTGGGAAATGGGAGGAAGAATCCCTGGAGGGTGGCTGGCATCTCACCTCTGGGGTGGACCTGCTCTGAGCAAACTGGGAACTTCCCAAAGGCTTCTGCTGGCTGCCTCCAGCCTACCCCTGTTTGGTCTTCCCTGCTGCGTCCAGATTGAGTGCATAGAGAAGGCTAATTAAGCTCTGAACTGACAAACACACTGAAGAGGCTCCCCTTTGAAGAGCAGGATCACAAGGACAATTTCCTGTTTGCGGGTTTGCAGCCCCAGCTCTTAGCAGTTTGGGATTGTGTTAAGTTTAACTAACTCCTTTATGGTCCTCAACATCAATTGCCTCTTGCTGGAGGTTCTCATCCTCGGTTAGTGGTCATCTCTGGTTGGTTTTATTTTATTTTTTTTTAACTCTATTTCATTTTCAGGTGTGTGTGCTTTGGAGGGATGAGAGTGGGGTGTGAGTTACATCAGTTCAGCTTTAAAAGATCTAGTTAACCCAAAGTTGTTTGGGGATAATTTTGAGAACAGGGTTATGTCCTTCTGTCCATGAATTTCCATCCACCCACATGTGTAGATCATGCTTGGCTTGAGGCAGGTAGAGGCAAACACACACCATGATGTTAGGAAGTGGAGTCACCAGAGAGGTTAGTTTGAACTGAGACTTTCAGGTATCACAGGTCCCCTGGGGCCCAGTGACCAGTGAGCTCCCAACAGACTGAGAGATGGTGCTTTTTGCTACCTGTGGCCAGCGTTGAATAAGAATCAGTGTTTCTCATTATGTGGTGACTTTATTTGCTCTGGAGCGCTGATCAAAATGAACTTGTTCACATGGTGGCTTTGTCCTATTCTGAAGCCCTGGGAACACCAATGTCAACAAGGGTGTGAATGCAGTTGGAATGGAGAGACCAGCATTGATCAACACAACCCAAACAAAGAGTGAGGTTGCATGAAAGAGCTATGAAAAGTGACAGTCACTGCTGGGAAAGAAATAGTGGGTCTGACAAAGAAGTATCAAACACTACGAAATTTTCATCTATCATTTTTGTCCATTGTTTCCCCCATGGCTTCCTTGATGCTTTGAGGCAATTAAATGGGGGTGGGGGAAATATGGTGATTCTTAGTTTGGGGGTCCTGGAATGTGATTAATCTTATCCTCGTGCACGAATTCGGATTTTTCTAATCTCCATGTCATCCTGTTTTAAACTTGATTCTGTGTGACTGACCGTCCTTCCATCTGTTCATCCGTCCGTCCATGCACCCATCCATCCATCCCTTCCCTCAATAGGTACTTTTCCAGACCTTGTAAAGCTCCATGCGCACTGGAAGTTGGAGGCGTAAGACAACAAGGTTAAATAGACAAACACACAGCCTTTTAAATTTATAGTTCAATAGAGAAGACTCATATTACCGTTTTTCATATAAGCTGTCACATTGCTCTTATGCATATAAGCAAGGCATAAAATATAAGACCCTAGTAATCCCAACATTATTAACTAGGACTTTAACTGTGCCTTTGCTCCAAAACTCAAACTAAAAGGTTTGTAGGTTAAAAAAAAAAAAAAGTCCAGGGGATCAAATGTGTGTCCTGTGTCTTCAATGTGAGTGGGCTTCCTGAGATAAAAAGGGATGGAGAAAATGCTAGAAAGGTTGAAGGTGACCTATTAGTCAAAAGGAAGGGGGCTGCTCATTGTGTTCCCCTCAGGGGCCGGAGACAGGAAGGGTCTCAGGAGGCCCAGTGAAAGATGCTCCCGGTTCCTTACTGCAAGCTCCTGTGCCCCTCTGGGTTCTTTTCCTTATCTGAAAAATATGTTCATAATAAAGCCCTCACGGAGTTATTTATGTTAAAAGGGATCATGAATATAGATTTCCTTGGATGCAAATGAAAGCTACTGCAGTGGGGTTGATTTCAGCTCCAAAGATGGAGCAGAGATGCCTCTTTGTCCATCTGTCCATCCGCCTGTCTCAGTCTGTCTCCTGCAAAGGACCTGCTGGGTTCAAAGCTCCACCTTTGGTTCATAGTGGAACCCTTCAATTACTGTGACACCAGGGCTCCATGCTTTGCCAGGTACAGAAAGCAAGCAACCATCTTGTGTGAGGAATTCACAGTCACAGGGACTTGGTTTCAAAGGCTAGCCAGGTTACCTACCAGGTGAGTGGCCTGGAGCTCCTCATTAACCACTCTGGAGCTTCCGTTGCCTCACCTGAGAAACAGGTGAGTTGCACCATTTCTGGGGAGCCTGGGTGATTCGGTGGCAAAGGCATTGCTGTTAACAGTAAGCTGAGGGTTGGAGCTTCCCAGCGCGAACTGATCCAGCCAGCATGGGAAGCAGACAGCGTCAGAAACTCGCTGGAACCAACTGTTTGCTTACCTCAGGGGATCGCTGTGCATCCGTTCCATGTGGGTCACAGCACCAACAGCGATGCCTGCATGGGTGGTTGGTGAGGCTGGACATCGTGAATGTGATAGGAAAAGTACCTACTGAGGGGATGGATGGATGGATGGATGGATGGATGGATGGATAGATGAACGGACAGTCACACAGAACAGCCCAGGGTATGCCCTGGAACAACTTCTTAGTAAATATTGGGTGCAGTGGGCTGCTTTGAGTTTAGCTCCATCTAATGTAATTTGGTTCCACTACCCCGATACATGCCTCCCACCGTCTCCTGCAGAAGAGCCTGGGCTACCAACTTCTGAATCTCCAGAGGGTGGGCCCTCGGCTCCATCACCACCTCTTTACCATGCCACTGATGGAGAAGTTTTGTTGGTTTTGTTTCTTTTCTTGCCTCTTGATTTTCCTTGCGGGAGGTATTTTCTTTTCCTGTGGAAGTTTAAATTCTTTTGAGAGCAAATCTTCAGCCGTTATGACTCCTGAGGTTCATAGCCTGCTTAGAATAATGGCTTACATTCTGTGATTACAAAATGTCACCGCCGCCGCAGCTGTGTTGTTTGGTTAGTTTTCCTTTTTGTTGGTTGTCTGTTGCTTCCTCCCGCACCCAGGTTCATCTGTGTCTGCTGTAGTCTCTAGTGGGTAATTCACGCCACAGGAAGTGGGGGGCGCTTTGGAAGCATCCAGGTCAGGGTTAGATTGCCCAATAAACAAAGTAAGCACAGGCTTAGTGGAGCTTATTTACTAATCTTTGTGAGCAATTTCACATTTTTGCTCACCCCATTAGAGATTTGGCTTCTCCATGTGACTGGCATGTCTCTCCCCTAATCCACAGCACCTCCATACAGACTCAAAGTCTCTTTTCAAATTTACAAGCCCTGACAGGCCTGGAGCACCCAGTAAGCAGGTTAAACGTGGACTGACTTGTGTTTACTTACTAATCTGCAGAGAACATCTCCAATATTTTTCCCAACATTGTCGATAGGTGATATTGTTTGCTATAGAATAGTCAGTAAGCACAAGCTAGCCAATGATTACCCTGCCCCTGATCCAGTTGCTCCAAAACATCCCATAAACTCCCCAGGAGGAAAGAGCCCATTAGCACCTGCACCTTTGGGGCTGGTGTCAGCAGAATGGCCAGGAGCTTCCTGCCCAAACCTAAGAGCCAGGCAGGTTTACAGAGGCCCTTCATTAAGATGAATTATGAACCCCAGGGTCTCTCTGGCTCAATTTGGCCCAGCCGGCCTCCTGCCTGCACTGCCTGAAACCTTCTTCCGCTCCTCCCCTCTCAGCCTCCTCCCCACCCTGCTGTGCACCCCTACCCTTGTTTAATGAATGAGAAAGCTAACTCACCCCTCCAGGGACCTGGGAACAAGAACAGAGTTCAACCTGAGAAAATTGTTTCCTTGTAAGTGGCCGGCACCTGGCTGACCAGGCCTGGCCTGGGTCTTTTATGACTGTGTGGAGCTCTCTCTACTGTCCTCCCCCAGCCGCACCTCCTCCCAGTCCATTAACAAGTCCACATGGCCAAGAGTGGGGTGGGGGTGGGGTGGCAGGAAAGAGAATGAGATAGTCCCAGTCACAGAGCTTGACCAACAGCTTAAGCAACAGGTCAGGCATTGTCCCTTTGGATCCTCCAGGGTTCTTGGTTTTTTTATTTGTTCCCCCTCTCTCCCCCCACCCCCACATTTCTTCTTTTAAAACATGAAATATGATTCAGAGTAATGAGTGAGCAGTTATGGAAGCAGTAACACCCCCAGCGCTGTGGTTCTTCATGTGGATTTGCTTGTATATCACTTGGGGTCCGAGAAGGAGCATGCACAGCCCTGCAGCACAAAGGTGGGATTTAGGAGCAGCCAGCTGAAGACTCCGAGGACCGGACCTGTGGCAGAGGACGTGGCAGTTAGACAGTAGGAAGGCCAACTTGGCAGGAGAGTTGGTTGCATGTGAGAATGGGAAGTCTGGAGCATGAGAGAAAATCGAGGTCAGTGGCCCATGTCAGGTCAGCTCTCTCCAACATTTTGAAATCATTCTGGTGCTCAACTGCCCCTCCCATGGCACTCACTGCACCTCTGCTGGGCTGGAGAAGTTAATGAAGGGGTTCCATCGAACTCACAAACTCTTTAAGATCATGGGTGTCATGAGGGAAGTAATGGGGCCAGGAATGGCTCGGGACATAGTTATTCCAGAGGACAGCTGCTTTGGGGGCTGTGCTTACAAGCAAGCCTCCCTTACCAGGTGTGTTAATCTGGATAGACCAGAGAATCAAATTCATGAACACACATATGGATATAAGAGAAAGGTTTCTATACAAGAGGAATGGAACATTGAGAAAGCACCCCAACCCAGTCCAGTCCAAAGTCATAAGTCCGATATTAGCCCATATGTCTGAAACCAATCTATAAAGTTTTCTTCTGACTTATGAAGCACATGATGACACCAGGACAATCACAGGCTAGTGGGTACAGAGTCTTATGTATCAGGTGACAATAGAAGCAGTTCAGTGCTTACAAGGGTCTCCCCATAGCCTCCTGAGCATCTCAGCACTGGCAGGAGTCTCCATGTGGCTTCTCTGGCCCCAGTGGTTTGGCTCCATTAGGGCAAGCCCATGTGGCCTCTTCTATGGCTCCTCCATTCTCCAGGAATCAGGAACAATCAGCATGCTGTCATCTCATTTTGTCAGTAGTTTGTCATCTTGGAGACTGACTGAGTCAGGTTTCTCTTCTCCAATTGGGAAATACCACGAGACTTCCCAGAATTATCAGGATAAAACCTTGCCCACACAGAGATCTCATTGGCTATCTCCAGTTTGGCAGGCTATACCCTAGACTCCCAATTATGAAATTGACATCAAGTACAAGACTACCACACCAGGTTCTTTTTGGACCTGGCTGCTTAAGCAAGACCCGGGCCTTCATTCTTACCCTAGAACAAGTGTAAGTGTTAACAAAGCCCTTTAACCCTGCAGGGAAGTACCCAGAGGCACCCCACTCCCCTAGCAGAGTCAGCAGGATGCGGCTGCATGCCCACGTTGCTGCTTTGCTCTGTGGGTAGGGAAGTTCACTTCATTGCCTGGCATCAAGTCTATTAGTTCTGCTGCTACTGCCACCTCCACTGCCACTGCTGCTACTTGATTATCTCCAGTGTGACTCCTTTGGCCGTTGAGTCTAAGGAGCTGCATAGGAGCTCATGTCCTCCTCTTCTTGGTGGCAGTGAGACCTTCTTTTCCAGCGTCTGGAGTTAGCTCATGTTAAGTATGGTAGGAGAGCAAAACCGATCAACCCCCGTTAAGGTTTCATACACCTGGTTTGCACTATTGCCAGGTTGGTCCAGACCCTTTGTTGGGCTATGAGCCCTTTATTTGCATTGAGGTGATGCTGACTGATAGTGGCCCTGTGCACAGCAGAACAAAACTCCACCCGCTTCTGGACCCCTGCACCACTGTTCTTATGTCTGGGCTCATGCTTGTAGCCAGGGTCCAGCCATCTTGTCAAGGCGGTCACCCTCTTTCATTGCCCCTCTACTTTTCCAAGCACAGTGTCTTTTTCCAGGGTCTGGTCATTCCTGTTAACATGTTTAAAGTACATGAGGTGAAGTCCTGTCAGTCTTGCCCTTAAGGAGCATTCTGGATGTACTTCTTCAGAGACATATGTGTTTGTTTTGTTGTCTATTGGTATCATTGTGAGAATTGTAGTCATCTTTATATTGAGTCGTGGTCCATTCTGAAGGCTGCATTTCTTTTATTTTTTCAATGATTTTATTTGGGACTGTTACAGCTCTTATAACATTCAATACATCATTTGTATCAAGCATATTTATACACATGTTGCCATATTGATTTCCACCAATTTTCTACTTGAGCCCTGGTATAAACTCCTCTTTCCCCATCCTTTTTTAAAATAAATCATTTTCTTGGGGGCTTATACAACTCTCCTCACGATCCATACATACATCAATTGTATGCAGGCCACATTTGCACACTTGTTGACATCATCACCCTCAAAACATCCTCCCTCCAATTAGACCCCCAGTACCAGCTCCCCATATTACCCTTCCCTCCCCCTCCCCCATGAACCCTTAATAATTTACAAATTGTTATTACTTTTACATATCATACACTGTCCAACGTGTCCCTTCACTCACTTCCCTGTTGTCCATACCCCAGAGAGGAAGTTAGATGTAGATCCCTGCAATTGGTTCCCCCTTTCTATTCCACCATCCCTCCACCCTCCCAGTATCACCACTCCCACCACTGGTCCTGAGGGATCATCTGTCCTGAATTCCCCATGTTCTGAAGGCTGCAATCCTTGACCTTCATCAGCAAGTGCTTCAAGTTCTACTCACTTGCAGCAAGCAAGATTGTGTCATTTGCTTATCCCAGGTTGTTAATAAGCTTCCTCCAGTCCTATCCTAAATTCTTCTTCATATAATCTAGGTTCTCCGATGGTTTGTTCAACATCCAGGCTGAACGAGTAGGGTGAAGGGCTACAACCCTTACACACAACTTCTTGATGTTAAGTTATGCAGTGTACCCTTGTTCAGTGTGTACAACTGCTTCATGATCCAGGTACAGATTTAGCATGAGCACAATGAAGTGTTCTGGAATTCCCAGACTTCCCAAGACCATCCAGAGTTTGTTATGATTCACATAATCAAATACTTTTGCATAGTCAATAAAACACAAGTGAAGATCTTTTTGCTATTCCCTACTATTCTCTTGATTTGCATGACCCACCCAATCCTTGTGAGAGTCACAACATTATGATGATGAGAGGTCTAAACTCAGTAATTTACTGCAATACAAGTGGGAGAGTGGCCACTGGGTAAGTTGAGGTTATTGAAAAACCACTTCCTTTGGAAATGATGATGGCAACATATGTACAAATGTACATGATTCAATGGGTGTATGGATTGTTAGAGCTGTAAGACCCCCCCCCTTCCAATGAAATGATTTGTTAAAATCTTAAAAAAGAAAAAAGCACTTCTTGGAGGAGCTTGTAGAAGACAAGAGGAAGGTAACATTTATTGGGTGCCTATGGGGTCACTATGACTCAGAATCTGTGTGACTTTGCTGAGTCAGGGGCATGTTCTCAGGGGCTGGCACCAGGGAGGCCATAGAACATGCAGACTCTGGCACTGGACCAGCTAAAAGGAAACCAACCGCCCTTCAGCCTGTGCTAGCTCACTGGGACCCTGTGGCGACCCGAGGGGAGCCATCCACTGAAATGTGCAGAGATGACGCTGTCAGAGTAGCTCACCAGACCTTGTTTCCTGAGGTGTGTCTGAGTAGACTCGAACCGTCAACCTTGCCGTTAGCAGCAGAGAGTGTTATCCATTTGCACCACCCAGAAAGCCCTCCCTCCCTCCCTTCCTACTAGGATCTTTAGCAAGTTTTATCGTGTTTGAAGTGCCCAGCACCTTGCCTTTGCACTGGGGTTGATGGGGTCCGACCTCACGGCATTATTTGCAGTCCAGTGAGAGGCTATGTGTAAAAGCACTGAAGACAGGGTTTGGCGCACACACACGTTCAATACTTGTTAAGCTAGGACTCTTGTTAAACTTGCCATGGGTCCTTGAAGACTTGGGACTCTGCCTTGCGCCGTTTTCCCTCAGCCTGGTCAGTGGGAGGCTACCTTGTAGCTGAATGGACTCACTGCCAGAGTCCTCGAACACGAAGCAAAGGCTCTTTGTGTGGCTGGAGGCTGTGAAATCAGGAAACAGAACAAGGCTGAATGGGGCCTGGGGTGAAAGAACACGCCTCAGCCTTTTAATTCCTGGATGATTCCACAACGGGGCTTGGACTTCTGGAAGCATTTTCACTCAGGTTGAAAATTGACAACTTGATTTGGAAGACAGGGCTTTGGGCTGCCACAGGCTGAAGTGCTGAGAGCCCCTCTCCTTTCCCTGTTCCCGTGCCCTGGCAGACATACATGTACCAATACATGTACACATATTCACGTATTCTCTCTCTCTCTCTCTCTCTCTCTCTCTCTCTCTCTCTCTCCCCACACATGCACTCCTTCTCACAGGCACAATCTTTTTTTTCACACACACATACTTGTTCTCACACACATTCACTCCTGCATTCTCTCACTCACACAAACATATTCTTCACTCACACAACCACACGCATATCACATTTCCAGTCTTCTTTCTTACTTATGAAGCTAAAGGAACCAATTTCTCCTCCTAGCCCCCAGAAGTCTGATGTGCTCCAGAATTTGGAGTCAGAGAGGATTATGTGTTTGAACTATGACTTTGCAGAAGCTAAATTATCTTCTCTGAGCCCAGGCTCCTTTCTGTTTGAAAACAAATGGTAATGAGAGTCTCCACCACCCACGAACTCCCTGTATGCAGGCATCAGAAATTCCTGTAAAAGCAATTTCTCACAGAGTGCCTGTTACCCAGTCCATGTTCAGTAAACATCTCTCTGGATGAATGTATGTCACCAGTCACACAAGTTCCTGTGATGAGTCAGGGCAGAGGTTCTCAAGCTTCCTCATGCCACAACCCTTCATACGGTTCCTCATGTGGTGGTGACCCACCCCAACCTTAACATTATTTTCATTGCTAGTGCATCACTGTCATTTAGCTATTCTTGTGAATTGGGTGACCCCTGTGAAAGGATCATTCGACCCCCAAAGGGGTCTCGAACCACAGGTTAAAAACCTCTGAGTTAGAGGGACATGGTGTAGGAAAGCCCTTTGCTCGGTTATTTGCATGTTTGTGTTTTCTCCTTTCTAGGGATGCTCCTTCAGAAGATGGAGATAATGAGAGAGAAAGAGAAGAAGGCAATGGAAGGGAATCTGGGAGTTAGTAAAGAAAAGGTGACATTGGAGAGGTTTAGGAAGGTTCTAGCTTGAGCGGAGACTGGCCCATCATCACCTTCTCATCATGGTTACTTGCTGTCCAGTCTGCCCCACCCACGGCCACACTGTGGACCGCAGAGTCAACTGTTGGATCCTCCGGGTTTCTCTGACTGCTCTTGGCAGTGGATCACGAGACCTTTCTGTCTAGCCTGTGTGTAGCCTGCAAATTCTAGTCTGAAGCTTTTCTGACCTTGCTCACCATCGCCACAAACAAGCTTCCATCGGCCATTGCTGCTGGGTGGGGAAGCCAGGGATGGTTGGGCTGGGAATCAAACTGCAAAAGGGAAAATGAGACTTCTGCCACTGTCAATGTTGTCACAAGCCTGTGGTTGGACCAGGCTGAAGTTCTGGCTCTTACTGGGGACAATGGAAATAAAAGATTCATCTCACTGGTGGTGTGCATACAAGGAGGTGGCATATATTTGGTACAAATTGAATTGGAATATGAAGACAGAGAGGAAAAGAAGAGGGTAGAGGTTAGGAAGAAACGGAGGGGGAAGCACAGAAAATAAAAGGAGGGGTTGAGTCTTCGGCTTCAGGATACAGCCACTTCCTGCTGTGTCCGGTGGGTTTGAGTGGAACCTGAGACTAGAATGTCACTGAAGTTTGGCCCTGTACTGTGTAACCTGGTGGAATTATGTTGAGGGGGGGCTGAAATCAAGAAGGAGTAATGTACACACAGGACCCAAAAGCGATGGGTAAAGCTAAATGAATATGGGTTTGTGGGCAATAATCAAAGCCTCATAAACAAGCCCTGGCCCCAATAATGAGTCTCTTTGCCCACTTTTATTTTATTTTATTTTTGCATTCTGAAACCACAGATATCTTCACTTTTAAATAGTAAGGTTCATAAACTATGGGAGAAACTCATCTTGTCACCCATACAAACATACAAACCCAAAGTAAAGAGCAAATAGCAAGTGCTAACATGCACCATGCAGAGAGTGAAATAATACGAGGTGGTATTGCAATGATTGTTAGGAATGGGGAGAATGAGAGTAGAGCTTCAGGTGGTCAGAGTAGGCTCCTGAGGCAAAGGCTTGCCAGACGAATTCTAAAAAAGTTGGGAGATGTCACCAGGGCAGCTGGATAAGATGCAGATTCCCTTCAGAAGGTCTGTGGGAGGCTAGCTTCCAGGTCATGTTCCTGCTGGTGGTGATCCCTGCACCTCCCTGAAAGACAGGGAGTCTCATGACTCTGATAGACCAACAAAGAAGAAGCCTGCTTGAGCCAGAGTGCTCCAGACCGAGACTAGTGAGTGGAAAGATTAGTGAGAACTAGCATGGCTTGTTAGATACCAAAGCCAGCCTAGTGGCCCTCCAGGAAGTTCTAAGTAGGGTTCCAGAGGCACAGGGAGGAAGTTTGTTTGGAAGCCAACCAGAAGCCACCTTGAGAGACGCTGGTCCATGTTGTTTCCTCTATTGCCTTGCTTGGATAAGAAAGCAAGTCTTAGTGTGCTTCTGCCTAGAGCATTGCTGGGTATGAACCTGGCACAGTCAGCTCCCGGCAGAACTGGGGTGGGGGGGCGAGTGGGGGGAGACTCACAGCGGGAGCTCATCCTGACCTTGCTAAAATGGATGCAAGCACTCCACTCAGTCTGCAGGTTGAGAAAGGGAAGTTTTCGACAAAATGCTTCCAGTTGTCACAAAAGCTTGCTGCTGTTTCTATTCATCACCATTGACTCTGACCTCGGATGCTGGGGATCCCTAGACACGGTGCCCCATTCCCTCCATAGTTTGTGGACCCGAGACTTGGGATGCCCGGGGATTTCACTGACTGCTTCTCAATTGGCCAGCCTTTGTTTCTAGTCCGTCTTAGTCAGGGAGCTCTCTGCAGTGTGTTCAGCAGCAGAGGACAGGCGAGCCTCCACCGGCCATGCTTGACGTGCACCAACAGGACATCAAGCCCAGGTCTTGCACAGGCGTCATTGTGTTAGCACAACAGTTCAGGGTCTGAGTGCGTCTCTGTTCCGTCCCCGGATGTACACACGTGCACGCACACGCAAACATCAAAACCCCAAAGCTCCAGGTCTTCAGCCAGCCTGGCTGCAGAGCAACGTCTTTTCAACTACACACTGCCTTATAATGGGTCCAAGACAAACAAATGCAGAATCCCTGGCAAGACCAGACCTCTTCCTTCCCACCCCTCCCTGTCGTCATCGTCACAGCTCCTTTAGATTTTCTGACAGAATGAGAAAAGCCGGCTCACACGTCAAAACCAAGCGTCGCCCCTATGTGTCTGGTCCAAAATTAGCACAGTGAGGAGCCCATCCATCACTCCAGGTTAGGAATCAGGACCCCGCCATACGCAGAGCTGCCGGGTGATGGATGATGTTTATACCGGACTCTCCTTCTTGACAGTCGGCCTTCTGCGATGAGTTGCCTGCTTTATAAAGCTACTCCAGATGTGAGAACAGCTTAATAGGCAGAGCTCCCAGCCTAATTAGCCCCATCACTAGATGGCGATGAAGGTCAACAGCGACTTTTCCAGAGAGTCCCCTCTGTCTTCCCAGAATCCCCTGCGGGGTCTCTGGATTCAGTGGAGCCAGTTCTGGACCCTGGCTGCAGCTGTTGGTCGCATGGCTGGCCTAGGGAAGTAGCATGATTTGGGGCGCAGAGGGAAGTCTCTTCGGTCTGGCAGAGAGTACTCCGAGGGTGGTGGTACTCTGACTCACTGCCATCAACCCAAGGCTGACTCATTGTGGCCCTCTAGGACAGGGTCCAACTGTCCCTGGGAGTTTCCCAGAGTTATCTCTCATCAGAAGTAGAAAGGGCCAGCTTTCTCCCGTGGAGCGACCGGTGGTTTTGAACTGCTGATCTTGCAGATTGCAGCCCAACACATAACCAGTATACCACTCGGGCAGTAACCCTCTTCATCAAAGAACGACTGCCCCAGATCTAAACACAAAGGAGTCTGACTGACCAGCATAAATACGACAGCTTTCCTCTGAATTCCACTCTGAAGCCCACTTCTTAGACTTAGCAGGACAGGGTGAAACTTGAGACTTTCGAAAAGTTACTTACCTTCCTGGGCCTCCTCTTCATGAACTGCAAAATTGGGTTACTGATAATATTTCCTTCTTAGAATGTGTTTTAGGGATAGCTGAGCTACTAGTTGAAAAACTCTTGGGACAGTGCCCAGCATGTGGAAACACTCAATAGATGCTAGCTGTTATTATTGTTATTATTATTAATGGCATTTGGTGTATCACCCAGGAGTCCTAGTTTCAGACCACAGTCTTTCACTGAGCTGACGGAAGCAGGAAAAGGAGGCATCAAACAGGATAATGGGTGGCTCCGAGAGTGGGAAAATGTGACCTGGAGACCACCCAGCCGGTAACAATGCCCAGATCCAGCCCCAGAGGCTTTCCCTGGGAGGCGGCTGCGCTGCTCCCACTCCACTCCGGAAATTGCCCATCACATGTCAGCCATCGCCAGGCTGGGATTCCAAACACTGTGGTCCTTTCCAGCCACCAGGAGCCCAGAGCTCTGTCCAGCGCATCTGATTGTTACCTCAAAGCGGTACCCTACCCTGCAGGGTCTTTGCTCCCATCTACCCCTGGAGCAGTCTAGCTGGTAGACCCTCAGTGGTGTGTCCTGTATTTACTGCACTTGGTTCTACTGGGAAAGGGAGTTTTGATTCCCCGCAAGATTTGGACAAGGGGGAATGACCCCAGTATTCAGAGGAAAATACCCACGGGAGAGAAAAATGACAGGGGTTCAGTGCAGAAGGTCAGATTGTTGGTGAGGATATAGTTGGGTGCAAGGTAAGGGCATATACTTAATACCGGTCACTGGGCTTTCCAAGGGACTGGGGTGGGCCAAAGCCATTCCTCATCATGTCCCTTATGCATCTGTGACACAACTAAGCATCTCACTGGCGCTTTGCTGGGGACAAGCTTGTCTTCCTCCTCTTTCATGAATGGGCTTCTGGAAGGCTAAGGAGAATGAGGTCCCCACTAGAAGAGAAGCCAAGTAGCTTGAGGCTATCCCAGGGTTGAGAGATAGCAGTGAACAGAAAAGAAAAGAACAAGAAAATTCCCACAGCTGCCAAGTGGATTCTGAAATCCTGACCCTATGGGACATAGTGACCCAACAGGACTGCCCCCCTAGGGTTCCCCAAGGTTAAATCAGAATGGAAGCCAGTTGCCACACATCTTTCATCTTATGGGGTGATGGGTGGATTTGAACCGTGAATCTTTTCATTATCAGTCCAATGTTTAACCCTCTGTACCACCAGAATCCCCTAATATAAGAAAGGGAGTATTTATACAGCAGGTAACCAACAGGGAAAAGAGGATACAGCCCCTTGCTTTGTCAGGCTCCTGTGCTCCATGAGTGCTTACCACCAAAGTAGGAGATGGATGTGCTGTAATTACTTGAAGGAGCCCTCTGGCCCCTGGCAGCCACCTGGGCAACTGAGATGCTTTGGGTTGTGCCGTGGAGGCTGGCCATCTTTTAGCAGGTGGAAGAACAGCTTGGGATGCTGCAGAGTCAAATGTTTCTGTGTGACATAGAGACTCTGGAGACTGGGGGTGGAAGGCAGCAAGAAGTGCATCTCAGACCTTCAGACAAGGATAGGGCATAAGGTTGCCTGGGGAATGACACTGGCCCACAGCCCTGCCGTGCAGATGCCCTGGTGTGACTTTCCTCCTCTGTAGCTCTTGTGCGAGCCTTCCGGGCACACCACAGCAGATGCCTCCTCAGGACAGAAATGGAGTTTCTGCATGTGACTCCATCAGGAGGTCTTTCCGTATATAGTTCAGCTCCTGGGGTGGCCCACAATCCTTGGTGCTCCTGGCCACGTTGTAGATGAACCGTCTCTGGTGTCTGTTGCCTTTTCCTTCTGGACCCTGGGTGTGCCCGGGTTCTGCTTAGGTCATTGTGTCATTCAGTCATGATAAGATTTAAGGCCTGTGCACAAATGACATTAGCTTTTAATTCCATTTCTCCGTGAACTTTTTGCATCCTTTTTCATATTAACAGACCCAGGGCTTAGGGTTTTAGCACATAAATTTGGGGTGGGGGGGAGGGAGACACAATTCAATTCATAGCAGCTAGCCTCCCACTGCACCATGCTGACCCTTTCTCAGCTGAAGTCCAAGAAAGTCCATGAACCCTCTCTCTCTGGGTGGCTATATCAGGAGGATGAAGTCTCTACAGACAGGCTATGTCCAGCCCTGCACTGTTCGATTCACCTGAGACTAGCCGTGACGAGTAAGCCACATCTTCATTTGTGCTCAGCCTTCATTGAAGTCCCGTTGGGGTTGGGGAGACCGATATGAATGATGAAACCTGCTGTGAAGACTGCACAGAAACACAGCATTCGTTCTTCTCTGGCTCTTGGGTCAGGGTCAGCAGATAATAGCAAACTGCATTTGATAGCAAACCCAGGTACGCGGGTTCCGATGCTTTTGTGACTTCTACCAGCTCACATGGCAGCAGGAAGTAGTAAGCTTCTCAGGTCTCTTGCCACCCTGTCCACGCCACCATTGTAAATGCCACTGTCCTTAATGCCTGGACCTGCTGTGCTAGACACAGCAATGAGGAGGCACAGGGCTCGGATGACTGAGTCACGCTAAAGATTCAAGGGGATGATCTTGGTAAAAGACTTAGCTTAGAGCCAGGCACATAACCAACACTCCCTACTGGTATTGTGCTCTGTGTTTATCACTGCTTCCAAATGAGCCCACTGCCCCATGGCCCCAGGGAGAAGTTTCTCTCTCCCTGTGGATCTTCCTCTCCTGCTCCCTGACATTTGGTTGCTGGCATGTGGGTGCAGGACTTCCCAGCTGTGTCAATCAAGGTTCCTCCGGCTACCTGGGGGTCCCAGCTGAGTTCATGCTTCAGTCCCAACTCAAGTTCGCTGAGACCCCAGGGACATCAGAAGGTTTGCTCGCTTCTGCTCTGTCCCTATAGCATTCCAAGCCTCACACCTGTCCCTTCTTCTCTTTCTCCTTTCACCATAGTGACCCATTCCTTCTTCCCTGCCTGCTCTGCTCCACACTCTCAAGCTATCACTCAAGGAGATGGGAAGGTAGGCAGGCGTAAGAGTGGCTGCTTCCTAGCAAGAGGGTGTGGCAGCCGTGGTGGAAACCCAGGAGTGTTCCAGGGTCTGTCTGTGCAGTGGGAAGAGGCGTGGCAGGCAGGGTTTGCACTCTGCTCACTCCTCCTGCCTGCCAGGTTCAAGTACGACCCCGCCTCCAGGTCAAAGCGCTACCACAAAGCCCCTGAAGGAGAGGCTGGAGCTGGTGGCCAGAAACAGAGAGCACAGTGTGTTGTAAAGGGTTAAAGCACTATTGGAGGGGCTATGACCAAGGAGAAGCCTTTGAAAGGAAGAAAAAGACCTGCTTCAAATACTCTCTTCCCACCTCGTCATTCATCACCCCATGCGTCCTCCACCACAGCAATCAGGTTTTATGAACTGCCTCTCCCTCACAGGCTTTATCTGCTCTCGTACTTTACCCCAAATAAGAGTTTAATTAAGACCCACTTGCACCTACTGTACCTTCTTAGTATTCCTCTTTTTGGAAGTTCAGGATTGTGTAACAATGATATCATCTGTTGCCTCTCTTTATGAAGAAGAAGAAAAACAAGACCTGTCCCCATGTTTTGTGTAAGCGACTGGGCTCTGTTCAGGGAATCACAGCACCTTCTGCCCATCAGGGTAATCATGTTCTTGAATCATGCCCCCATTCAGGCAGAGAAATGGTCTTAAGACTCAACTCTCACTTAATTAGCCTGATTACTTATGATGAGCGTCATTAATTATTAGTTATGCTCATCAATACCCTGCAAGTTTCTGTTATGGGTCATACTTTGCATGTGGGGAAATGGTGGCTTGAGTAGTGACTTGCCCTGTCCAGGAAGTATGCCTGCATTCAAACCCACCCTTCCGATGACAAAGCCCAAGGGCCACATCACCACCCATGCTTCCTCTTTTCTTTTTCTCCTTTTTGTATGAATATCCTACGGGTTTTATTTAATGATATATACTTTTCCTATAGTATTAGTGACACATTTTACATACCATACAATTCAGTAGTTTAATCATTCAATCGTATCAAAGAAAATTGTACAATCATTACAACATCAATTTTAGAGTATTCCACTGCCACTCTCCATGCTTAAATTGCTTTTTAAAAAAATAAATCATTTTATTGGGGGCTCATACAACTCTTACCATGATCAATACATACATCAATTGTATGCAGACCACATTTGTTACCATCATCATTCTCGAAACATCCTCCTTCTAATTAAACCCCCCCATCAGTTCCTCATAGTTCCCCTCTCTACCCACTGCCCCTCCCCCATGAGCCCTTAATAATTTAAAAATTATCTTTATTTTGCCATATCGCCTTGTACCCATTCTTATTAGCCTCCCATTATCTGCAAGGAATCTTGGTGGGGTGGGGCTTATGCCTTAGGATGCCGACTTCAAATCTACAGCAGAAAACCACCAGGCTGCCTGGGACAAAGATGGGGCTCTCTGCTCCTGTGACTGCTTCTATGGTGGACACTCACAAGGGCAGTGCCACTCTACCCCAGTCGCTGTGAGCCAGCCTCGACTTCATGGCAATGAGTATGAACCCCCCACCCTCTTCTGCTGTAACCCAAAGAAACTATTAATTTCTTACTATCTCCTTGACTTCATATAAAGAAAATCATGCAACCAATAAAATCGTACACCACAGCAAGATAAGATACAGAAAAATCTCAATCCAGATAAAAAGCAGAAAACGACACCATCTGGACCAATTACAAATGGGTCCAAAGGAAAACAAGAGAATATATGTTAAATTGTAAACTATCGCCACAGTCTTATGCTCTGAGGGCTGCAGTGTTCTCATCCCTGATCCAGGGTCTGAAGCGTTCAGTGGGGGTTCAATCCACATGGGGACCTGCGGATGGAATGTGTATTCACTGCCATCCATATGGCAGTGATGCTTCCTTTGAAGGATGAGAGTCTGTCCACAAAGCATTTCAAAAGGCACCTCAAAAGTTAGATCTGTGCTCATTAGGGATTGTTTCTATTTGGGGGCAGATCAGGCAGAAAGGTCCGGGCCGATGCTCACAGAGCCATCGCTTTGGCCTGCCAGCAATGGCTTTGGGAACTCAAGCGTTGGATCTGGCCTTTGCATCTTTAAATACCTCAGAAGGTCAGATGAGCACAGAAACCCTGAAGTGGACCTGAACACTTGGTCTTCCCCGTTGGCAAACATTAGCTGGTTGAAGTACTTCCTGATGGAAATACCAATAACATGCTGACAAAAGTTCAAGCTTGTCTCTAAAGGTCATCTCACCCGGCAGAACAATTAGTTCAAGTTTGCCTTTTGCTTTTCCCTGGTGAGAGTTTTTGTCGAAACCTCGAATTTGAGTCATCTTTGAAGCCTATGGTCAGTGACAGAAGACAACCTCAGATACCAGGAGTGCAGTGATCAAAGTTCCTTCCCATCCAGACAGAGGCAACACATACTGGGCCAGAGAAATAGGCACTGACCTGCCTCGGGGAGTGCTTCACTCAATCCCTTACACAGATAACACCCCCAACTGTTTCTGGGACCCCAGAAACCTCCAGCCGCTTCCTGGAATGAATGTCCCACAAACCCTACTGTCTTGTTCTATCAAAGCCCCCTGAAGTTTCTCTCCTTTCTCCCTTTTAGTAATAGAGAGAAATTCACTTGGAAACTTTACAAAGTTTTTGGAACAAATGGAATTAAAAGATAAGCGAGCTCTTCCATGAGCTTTTCAAAGCGTGTGTGTGTGTGTGTGTGTGTGTGTGTGTGTTTGAGAGAGAGAGAGAGAGTTAGTTTAACAAAGCATTTGTCATTTCAATCATTTTTCGGTGGACAGTTCAGCAACATTCCTGGCAATCCCATGTCGTGTAACTGTCTCCAAGAGATTCATCACTTTTAGCAGATCCTCAGCACCCCTTAAGCAATAATTAGCTCCTCGATGTCCCTTCCTACCCACCCGATAGCCAGAAGTCAACTTTAGAATATACATACTTCCCTGTTCCAGCTATTCCACATAAGTAGTATCATGCAATTCTTGACTGTTTATGTCCGACTTAGTATATTTTCAAGGTTCATTCACATCCCAATGTGAATAGAACTTGCTGAATAGTAGTCCACTTAAGAGCCGTGGTGATACAGCCCTCACCAAAACATCAGCAGTTCAAACCCACTCACTTCACTGCAGGAGAAAGATGTATCAGAATGTTCCCATACAGGTTACAGCTGGAAACCCTCGGGGGCAGTTTCGTTTGACCACGAAACGAGGCCTCATGTGGCATGCTGGTCACAGTGAGCTGCTAACTGCAAGGTCAGGAGTTCAAAACCATGAGCTGCTCCCTGGGAGAAAAACGAGATTTTCTATTCTAATAGAGTTGCAGTCTTGGAAACCCACAGGGACAGTTCCCTGCCATGTAGGGTCATGCAGAGTCGGCCTGGACTCGATGGCAGTGTTTCTGTTTTTGTAATGGGGTCCCTAAGGAGTGCTGGGAGTGCGGTGGACTCCACACTGAGCATCTGACTGCGAAGTCACACAATTGAATCAGCGGCTTGGCAAGAGAAGGACGAGGCTGGATTGAGCTCGCTTCAAAATGAAGTCTTGGAAATCTCTGGGCTCTTCTATCCTGTCCATAAGGTCTCTGTGAGTTGGAATGGACAAGATGGTCACAGTTTTGATTTCGTTGTTAATAGTCTAATGTATGGATAGACCACAGTGTGTATACCCATGTATCTTTTGACAGCCATTTGACCTGTTCTTGCCTTCAGCGCTTTAGGGATTCATTCCAGCTTTCCTCTTCCCCACCATCTAGTGAGATGGATTTCACCGCTATAATGCTTTTATTTTTGCAGTCTTTCTCTAACCCCATTGCCATCATCCTGTAACCTTTGACCTGACTTATTACAAAGACCCTCTCTTGGGGTTTACCTTCTTGTTTATCTTCCACACTGCTGGTGGAGTGACCTTTTCTAAGTTCCCGGTCTGACCTTGACCTGGCTCTGCTTGACGTCCTTCAGGAGTTCCTCATTGCCCTCAGAAGGAAGTTCAGACTCATCCAGGAAGCATCCACCCTCCCCGGGTCTGCACTGGTCCTGTTTGGCTCCACCAACCTCATCCTTTACACGTGCCTATACTGTTATGTTCTGTTTTGAGTTTTGCATATCCACTCCATCTGTCTGTCAGTCTGCCACCCACACCGTGAGCTTTTCTCTTGCCTTTCTCCTCCCCACCCCTCTTCTCTCCTCATGCCAATTCCTCATACTCATCCCTCTTCTCGTACCCCGAAGACTCCTTGAGTAGGCCATGCTTTCTTATACATCGGCAGTCATGGTGGCCCTGCCAGGTTCAAACCTATCAACTGCTCCTCGGGAGAAAGACAGAGCTATCTGCCCCCATTAGGATTTACAGCTTAGCAGCTAAGACCAAGGGCTTAAATAGAAAGAAAATCTTTGGAGAATGAGGATGGCAACAAATGTACAAATGTGCTTTGTATACAGTGGATGGATGGATGGATGGATGGATGGAGCACCTTAATCCTTAAACTGACATATACATCTTTGCTTTTGAACACCTGAAAGAGGTCTCGTGTGACAGATTTTGTCAATGCACTATGTTGATTGATTTTGTCAATATGATATGTAGATTGATTGATATAGTCGATGTACTATGTCGATTGCTTGCTGGATGACAGCTTCCACGGCCAGGGAGAAGCAGTCCTGAACATTGCAGTCTTCTCTGCCTAGATCATAGTGCTGCTCATCGGTCCCGTTGTGAGTGCTTTTGTTTCCTCTCTGTTAAAATATACACTGAAGGCTGTAGCCCTTCATCTTCCGCAGTGAGAGCTTCAAACCCTTTTTGCTTTCGGCAAGCACAGTTGTGCCAGAGCTTAGCACGTCTTCCTCCAAATCAGATGCTGCGTTCTTCCTCACATGCCCACTTTCTCAGACGATGTGCTCAGCATACAGATGGAACACGTATCGTGACAGGATATCACCCTGATCCACATCCTTCCTGATTTTAACCATGCCATTTCCCCTTGTTCTGTTCAAACTCACAGAATTCCCGGACCCCTCCGTATAGATGATCATGTGGAAATTAGTGGTGGGTAATGTTCTGATAGTCTCCAGAATTGGCTTCAACCCCTGTCACTGCTCTCAGCATCTGTAGGCCTTTGATGCTCCTACCTCCCGCATATTAGCTTCCTCACCCGTAAGTGGGGGGTAGTTTCTGTAGCAACCTCTAAGGGTTGTGGGTAGGATTCGCTGAGAGAACCTGTACAAATCTTTTGTATCAAGCCCACATCTCGGTGTCCACTGCAGCGTAACTGTTCCTGCTGGGGTTCGTGTGGTCGGTCTTCATTGTTCATGGATTCCATGTTTGTAAACTCGCATACTCACCACAATGTATTGGTAACCCCATAAACCATCCTCACTGCACATTCAGAGTCATACCTTGACATGCATACGATGCCAGCCCAGTGAGCCCCTGCACCTCCGTGCTCCCAGCAGAGGGTGGAAGCAGCCTGTCTTTTCGTTTCCGCACTCATACTGCACGTGTCCTTTGATGTGGTCTGTTCACTGCCACTTTTCTCACATATTTGTGCTTTTGGTTGGTGATTTCACTGTTTAAAATCGCCCTCAAGCCAAGTGCTGCCCTGCTGTTCAGCGTTTCTAAGCACCAGAAGGCTGTGCCTTATGGAGACACTGTGTGTGTGAGACCAGTCTGTACAGGCATGAGTTACAGGGCTATTGGCAGGAGCTCAGTGTTAGTGAATCAACTCTCTATCTTAGTGGGCAGCTTTTGAACAGAGGCAAGGTTATATGTGGATCCGACCTAGAAAATGCTGTGACCAGAGGCTTGCAGGAGCCTAATCCTGAATTTTCTCTGGCATCGATGATTTCTGTTTCTGCAAATTCGGTGTCTGGTGTGACTTTGTGGAGCCTAAAGGTCATGAATAACCAGAACCGACTGCATTCATAGATTCCTTCCCCTCGTCCGCAGCAAGTTCTACCCTGTACCCAGTTATTTCTACTGTGCACTGCACAGGGCTAGCACAAAACGAAATTAAATTGTCCCTTGGCTGCTACAACGTCAGTAGGTGACCTTTTACCTTGGGATTTTCAGAAACGAATGGCCCTTGAGTTCCCAAGGCTTTCAATATTTGGGTGCTGATTAAGAGCCTCCCCCTTATAATTATGATAAAACTACTATGGGAAAGCTTCTCTGGCCGGCGAGTTGGGCAGGGTGTGCACACATGCACTTGCCCGGACACGCTCTGCCATTCATAGTCTCCTGACTCCTCTCATCACCCCCCAGGCACTCGCAGTGCATTGCTTTGGGCCCTGTGAATAAAGGCTATATTGCTTCCCTGTGTCCTGGCGCTATGCATTCTGCTTGGTCGAAAGCTCCATAAGAAACATGTATCAAAAACACGCTGTGGGGCTGAGCCCCGGGGGCGTAGTGGTTGTGCGCGGGACTGCGGCCCACTGGGACGGAGGTGCAATTCCAGCAGTGGGACTGGGCCTCCTACTCCCACCACCAGAGAGCAGTGATGCCCAAAAACAAACAAACAAACAAAAAAACACACGCTGTGATCTGGACTCCCCAGGTGTTGGCGGAGACACATTGTGAGGGCTTCCTAGAGAATTATGTGTCTGCCTTTGGTGGCCGGAGAAGATGATCTTTCTGTAGAATGGCTGGAGTGTTTTGAATGTTCTGATCTCTCTCTGCACTGGCCCCTAGGAAACCCAGAGTGCAATCTGAAGCCCCTTCAAACAGTGCCTTCTGGCAATGACAAGTGACTTCAAACTCGACCCCAGACATCACTGTAGAAGTCTGCCTCAGTTTCCTTTTACTCTAGCCTCCTTATCTCAGCACCCAGCCTGCAATCTGTCCCAAGGTTAGTCGTTGTAGTGGATGTGAGGGGTCAGACCAACTTTGATGACTGGGCAGAAATACCTCACAGTCTCCCAGGCAGGAACCCTTCCTCTCTCACTGATGTACTGGGTGGCTTGCTCAGCCATGGATGGTTTAACCCTTGCCCTTCTTTGCTTCTGAACCCTTATGAATCACAGTCTGTTTCCCAGACTCTGGGACGAACAAACCACTCCTCAGACTTCGTCCCCTTGTATTTCTACAGAAATCTATCTGTGTGCTTGGAGCGTCACTGGAAAATGGCAGGATAGAGATGAAGAGATAATAGGATTAGCATTGTGGTCTCTCCTTCTCCTCATTGTCTCTCCCGTCTGTAAACAGAAAGTCCCTGTGAGCAGAATTTATTGTCTTTTTACAGCCTAGGAGGGAATGGTGCTCACCAGCTTGACCGGTGGAAAAGTTCCAAGCTGCACAGATCACTACTTTATATTAGCTAATAGAAAGATAAATAAGCCATGATTCTTCTTAAGGACTGGCTTTTAATTAGATTTTTAATGGAGCCTCTTTGACTTTCCCCAGCATAAGTACTGCTGTATTAGTTCATTATTGTGATTAAAAGTGGCTAATAATGATGATAACGAGATCATTTTCCACAGGAGCCCCAGCCCAGTTGGATGCCCTGGGTGTTTCCTCGGTAGCTGCCCTCCCTCCCTCGCTCTCGGCTGCTCTGCACAACAGAGCCCTTGTGTGCACCCGGAGGAGGCTGGGAACCTGCAGCCGCAGCGCAGGAGACAAAGAGCTCCTCCGCACTCAGGCCCTGCGGCTGTGCTCTGTGTGACACCAGTCCCCACAGCCCCACTCCCGATTCTAAGAGTAGAGCCCCCGGCAGGCCTGGTGGCATGGTGGGGTAAGACTGTGCTGCTCACTGGAAGGCGGCACAAACCCAACAGCCGTTCTTCAGAGCAAGACGGGGCTGTCTGCTCCCAGGAAGGTTTGTGAACCCTTCTCCTCTCTCCTGGAGGGCCGCGACAAGTTGGAATTGATTTGACCACAGTGGGGCTGTTGTGATGTTTCTCGAGTGCCTTAAGATCTCTGTCCTTGGATTCCCGTGATGAAAGAAGTCACGGGGAAGCCCCTTCTGTCACTCAAGGGATTTTTATGAAGGACAGGACACGTTGCATGTGTGACAGTCTCAAGGCGTTCACAACTGGGCACTAGCACCCTCCTGGAAAACAGCACTCGCATGTGCGGAACTTGAGGTAGGGGTGGGGTGTGGGGAAATGCCAGTGACCTAGGGAATCCATGGAGCAAGGGATAGGAGGGTGCGGAGGCCTGAAAGTGAGGGGCCTAGAGTGCTGGGGGCCAGAGTGCAATGCCTTTTTTCTGGCCCACCCCTGGCTGGGGGAAGGCGTGATTGAAGGTATAGTTGACTCCAGTGAGCCCAACTGGGGGATGTCAGGAGCCTAGGTCTAGATTGGAGGGCCCAGGTGCACCTCCGATCTGGCTTGAGAGCTCGAGCCTAAACATGCTCAGCCTGGGGTCTTTGTAGATGTCTAGTGGTTGCCTGATTTCTCCCAATCTCCCCTATGGAGAGCCTTCACAGGCAGGGGAGGGGAAACCCCAGTCCCTAAATCTAGCTACTTAACCCTTTGTTTTGTTTGTCAATCAGGACTTGCCCAATTGGAACATGACCTCAGGTATATCTAGGTCTGCAGTGTCATTGTGTGCCATAGAATTGACAGCCTCCCACAATGGCCCCATAGGGTCAAGGATGTGGCACCCCAGGATTTCCCAGCTGCCTAGGGAGAGAGATGAGGCTCTCTGCTCCCAGAAATCTTTGCAACGTTGGAAACCCACGGGGTCATTTCTACTGTAACCTGTAGCGTTGCTATAAATCCAAGTCAACTTTATAGTAGTAAATGTGGGTTTGTTTGTGTGTTTAATCTTAAAAGCAGCAGATCCTAGACATTTCTCTCATAGAAGGGCAGGGGGACTGAATTGCCAGCTTTGCGGTTAGTGGCCAGGTGTTGAAGCACTGTGCCACCAAGCATGCTTGGGTCTCTCCTGTGAAGGGGTTCATAGAAACTTTGTGGGGAACCCCAGCCTTACATGAACAAGATCAGCTTTGATTTCCCAGACAATGCATGTCTTAAGCAGCCACCACATGGTGTCCCTGGTGCTTTGGGCAGCGCCATAACGCCAAACATGCTCCAGGTTCCAGACTAAGTCCAAATCGGAAGAAAGGTTTGACAGTCTATTTTCAAAATGCATCAAGGAGAACCCTATGGATCACAGTATCCATCTCACAACCGATCCTAGACGGGGAGGATGAACACAGCGTTTGGGTCTGTTGTGTGTGGGGTCGCCGATGAGTCAGGGCCAATCAACAGCAGTTAACAAACAAAAAGCAGAAGCCAATGTGTACCGGTGTATGGTGATGCCAAGCGAGCTCAAGCTGGTGACCCTGGGATGACTGATGACCGTGGCCAGGGGCCTTAGTGTCACCCACTAGGCTATGGGACAGCCTGTGCATAATATAGGGGTCACCTTATCTATGCAGGATGCTTTCTCATCATTATTGATCTCTTTCAGAATATACATTTTTTAAACAAAGCCATGGTCATCATGGGGATTCTTGAAAACTCCTAAAAGGAAGAAGAACATCCCAGTCATACAATTTGGCTATTAATACTGCATGTTTCTTCTTGTGTTTTTCTAGGCATGGCTGTGTCTTTCCTCCCCCGCCTCCCTGAAATGGCTGCACATTTGTTGCCTTAGCAATAGCTCATGAACAGTTTCCCATGTCATGAAATCATTTTTTGTCGAATCATTTCCTAAAGACTTCTCAAGTACGCCATTACAAAGATGTCTCCCAGCTTATTGATCTGTGTTCCCCCAATACACAATGAGATGGTTTTAAGAGTTACTGTTCTAAGCAACACTGTAATTAATATCCTCTCACAAACACGTGTGAGCCAAACCACGATTGCTTGAGTGGAAATGTAGGTGTGTGCCCACTGGCCAAAGAGACCCAAGCATCCTCGTGCTTTCTTTCTGGATGACAACACTGCCTTCCAGCAAGTTGAACTTCCACCACCAATGCTTGAACATTGAGTCTCAAACACTAGGAATCATCATTTTTAGAATTCAAACTCTTTGTCCCATTTAAACATAGAGAAATGATAGTCGATTTGATGTGTACTTTTTTCAATCATAAAAGTCAGATCGAACATATTCTCATGCAAGTGCCAGTTTCTTATTTTGTGACTGACCCTTTCTCATTCTATGCCCATTTTATGTTGTGATGTTTCTTTAGTTTAATTATCTTTTAAGAAATTCAGATACCTTATTTCATAAACATGCACCCTCTGCACCCTCTCCTGCCCCCCATACTGATTGGCAATATATATTTATGCTGAAGATGAGGTTACGATCGATTCTGGCTTTAGGTTTGGGAAAAGAGCATGAGACTGTTGCAACCAAATCTAGCAAACTGCACAATAAATTCCAGGCTGCTTGAAATAATTTTTAAAAATATAATGCTAGTTGGAGTTTTTTTTGGGGGGGGGGCGGTAATTGCATGGAAGCAAGTTTGGGTATTTTCTCTTTGACCAGCATTTTGATCTCGAGCCACTTGTCTCCCACTCTGGGTGAGTGTGGGAGAGTGAAACCTACCTTCCAGAGTTTTCTCTGGGAACAATGGGCTAATGGTCCTAAGGCATGGAGGCTACTATCATGATAGCAGCCCTTGAGACTGACATTAAGCATGGAAGAGACCATGCAGGTCTATGTCCACTTTCCTATTCAAACATGTCACTTGAGATTAGCCTTAGGTGCCTCAATCACCCACTGCCCCTCTCCCTTTGCAGATGGAATAGGGAGAGAGAGGTTCAGGCTCTGTTACAAAAAAGTCTTCCAGTTTCTGTGGAGTGGGCCCTCTTGGGAGATTAGCTAGACACTCACTTTCCTAAGGGCACACAGTGTCATGGGAATTAAAGAGCTCCCAGGACCCAATTGAAGAGCTTCCCATCTTGGGAAGGCCAACTTGGCCTCCACATTCCACAGCCAGGAATGGGGTGCCTTATGCCATCAAGTCAACGATCAAGGCAAAGGTTAACTCAAAGAGGATCTCTTTGGTGGTCATGCTTCTCCCATTCATTCCCAAGAGGCATAGGCTTAGAACTTCTGGGGATACCATGACATTGACTTATCTCTCCAGGCACTTCAGAGGGGCCACCCAAGTGGAGGGAAATGGATTTATGAGGGCTCTGACATGAACCTTGGGCTCTGATCTGTGTGATAGTTTCCACATGATTTCTTTGGACTCGAGCAGGGCATATTTCCTGTCTTTTTTTCTTCTAGTACCTTCTAAGATACAGTTTAAGCAATAGCTGCTGGAAAACTATGGCCAAATCTTTGCCTCATAGATGGGAATTATTGACACAACGATTGTAGAGTTAGAAGATCATGAATTTTTTCCAGACAGTTTTTAAGTCAGTTATATGTATACTTGAAGCTGGTGAAGGACATTATGTTTACTCTTAGAAATGTGGAGTCCTCTTTGAGGAGTCTAAGGATATTCTTTGGGGACTATAGGTAGAATCCTAACATAGTATCTGCATGTCTAACTTTGACCATTGACCAGTATGATGTGCAACCATCCCACTATGTGAATAGTTTTGCTTTTCCGTTTCTTCAAAGGGTAGTAATCCCTTTCACATGTTCCCAGTAACTTCCCTGGTTTAGGATGTGTTTGCATTAAAATGAACCGTGCTTACAACCACCCCCCTGTCCTTCTTGTGCATCTTCTCCTTCATAGGACAGCATTGGGGTGTTTCATTTAGTAGAGCTATCATTAGAAGACTGTGCCTTTCCAGCTATTCAGGTGTAATGTTCCCAATTCCCAAAGACAAATAAAGATTGAAAGACACTATTAGGAAGAGACAATAACAGCAAAAACAAACACAAAGGTCTAAGACACTTGCCAGATCTGACCTACATAGGAGTCCTCAGAAAGGAATGACCTGTAGTGAAGTGAAAGGCCAAACCTCACAGTGTCAAAGTGAGCCTTTAGGTGGTTCTCCTTCCATAGAGTCCAGGGAGAAGCCCTCTCCAGTTCTTCTTTCCCAGTCTTTAAAACGATGAGGTTAGATTGGAAAATCTCCCAGCTCCCTTATGGCTCCAACATTCAATAACTCCACGTGAAACCTCCAGAAAGACTTAACAACCCCAAAGCCCCAGAATATAGACAGTGCTTCTAGAACAGATTCAATACTGAAGGGAATGAATTCATCTTCTCTGACAAAAGACACATGTTGAGGGTGGGAATACCAAGTTTATGGGCAGCCTTTGCATAAAAAGCGCGTTGCACTTGACAGTAGAAGATGAGACTTCAAATTTTGATTTGGCCACTTTCTAGTTCTGTAATTAGAAGGAGTCATTTTACCTCACTGGCGTCATTTCCCATCTCTGTTTAAAACATAAGTCAAACAAGGTGATATTCCTACTGAGTGTCAAATAAGACAACACACCCCAAACACTAATGCAGGGCATCACATAGATGAGGAATGCACTAAGGTGGCTCCTCCTTTATTAGTATTGGAAGAAGACAGATTCCCGTGTCACTCATCCAAGAAAGCAAAGGGCAGTGGTCCAGAGCCAAGAGATGCTCGTGCAGGTCAAAGTCTACTTTCTTCTCACCCACAGGAGGCTATCCCAATGGGGGTCCTTGCAGGAAGCCACAGGTGAATCCCCAAGATTGGGTCTGGCTGTTCCTCCTCTAGGAAAGTGAATCTGTTTAAAGGAGAGCAAAGGAACCTGGTGTTCTGGCACCAGACAGAATGGAAAGGTGTGCGTTTGTAATGGGTTGGTTTCGTGCCTTAAACCCTAGCCTTATGAAAATAATTTACCCTGCTAATTACCTCACATTAACCAACTACTCCTGGTATAGATTAAAGGACTGCTTTTAAAAATCCTTCCATAAATTAAAAGCAGCCTTCCCAGATACATGATTTCATGGATAAATGCTGCGTTTGTGTCGTCAGAATTTATGTTGAGAGGAAATGGAGGAAATGTATCCTTAAAGAAATATTTTGCACTGGTTGTTAACACCTTCCACTCTTTCTGCTCCCTGCTTCTAAGGCCACCATGTAAATGTGCAAGCTGTTAGCGTGTGATGAACATTCGAAAGCGTCGGGGGCCACCTGCCTGCTCGGCTGACCTGCTTGTGAAATTCCTCTGCATTTCCCAGAGGGAAAGACTGACAGGGTCCTGAGAAATGGCGTCTGCAACAGACCCATAGCACTTTGAAGAGGATCATCCTCTTGCTCATGTGCGCAGGAGAGCGTGGGCTGTGGCCACGGCTGCAGGTGGAATTCCTTGTGAAGCAAGTGGACCCTAACATGGTGTCAAGATAAGAGGGGCCAATCTGTGGGCCATTCGACATACAGCTGTGTTCGGGGAGCCCTATTCTGAGACATCCGCCCTGAGCTGCTGATCCATCAGGGACTTTGCTAGCTCAGTGGTAGGGTTCTGACCTTCCACGTGGGAGGCCCAGTGTCAATTCCAGCCCAGTGCCCCCTCCAGTTGCCGTCACCCCTGTTTCTCGGGGCAGCCTGAGTCTTGCTGTGATGTTGGACAGGTTTCAGTGAAGAGTGAGGTAGTGAGATCCTTCTGAAAAGTAGCCCACAATTTTGGGAATGACAGTCATCATGGATCAAAGGGACTGGTCCACCTCTTATCTTGAGGATGGTGCAGGCCTGGGCATCATTGTGTCCCCTTTCATGCGGGGTCCACATGAGAATGGTTTTGCTTGGCTGTGGCTAGCCTGGGGCTTACTTTATAAAGTCCCGGTGTAAGAGGTGGGGCCTCCCCAACTGTTGATAAGACACTTCAGAGATACTAAGGAGTGATTGAGCCAAGTGACCTTGGAGAGTTGGGACTGGCCCCGAAGGTCCTGCCATCTGGCTGCGTGGTAGTGCCTGGCACTCTGTACACAGCTGGTTCTGGGGCTCGGTTGGCATCCAGGACGACAGACTTCACTCCAATGGGCATTTACAGCCACCAGATGTGCTAATTTATCCAAGCTGTCTTTAAGCTTGGCAGACAAGCCAGCAAGTACATTTTTAGCACAACTCATCCAAGGATAGCTTCTCTTCCGAAGTGTAAGAAGCGTCTTAGGAAAGAAACATCTTGATTTTGAACAGGCTTACACACACACACACACACACACACACACACACATGCGTGGGCATGCACACACGCACACACTCGGTGAAGGTGTCATACATCTTCAGGCCCATTCTCTTTATGTCTGTTGAGAAGTCTTTCTCCTCCATGGCTATGTTGTTTATTGTCTCTCCATGTGAGAGACGGGCAGAAGCGTCAGCAGTAAGATGGCAGTGACAGGAACTGTTCCCGGGGAGACCCGTGAATGACGGAGTGGCGCAGATAAAGTCTCTGCTCTCATGAAACGTACGTGGTCTTTGGGACGTGTTGTTTTACTGCTCGGGTGTCACGGAGTGGAATCCCACCCGGAGCAACCCTGGGCAGGACAGAAGAAAACACGGGCGCCGGTCCTGTGTCATCCTCACTGTCGTTCCTGTGCTTGCACCCTTGGGAGGTGGAGGCCATCAAGCCAAACAAACACGTGCCCACAAAGTCATGCTCTAAAGTTTACGATCGTGTGACCAAGTCAAAGAAAGATGGCAACATGAGACCGGGGCAGGAACAAGAAGAAGAGGATGGGTTTAGCGGGAACAAGGGGACCAGAATGGTGGGTGAGGAGAAGGGAGTGGCAGAGGGCCAGAGAAGGTCAGAGAGGGGGTTGGCAGAGGCCAGACTGGGACTCAAAGGTGGCGAAGGTGACAGGGATTCAGCAATTCACGAAGTCTCCACCAACCCAATAAGCATGACCGCAGTTTCCTCCTGGTCATTGAGCAAACTAGGCGGCTGTATCTTACAGTCATGGAGGATCTGCCTGTGAGGCTGTCTGGCAGAAGCCTGTCCCATCAGCCACCCAGAGGCCTGGGATGCCCTTGGCTCTGTTTCTACAGAAGAGTGACCCTCTATGTCATCTGAGAGCACTGCTCCGGCCCCGGAGTGCAGGAAATGAGTCTATTGCGAAGACACTGTTCCTGGCTGGAGGGGTAGGGGAGGTTGCTTTCCAGCAATTCCATCATGATCTTAGATGATGAACTGTCTTCCTTTCCCAGGAGAAGCCTGGAAGCATCACGTTAAAGCCAGTGTCACCCTCCTCCTGCTCCCAGCAAGCCCAGAGCCTGAAGCTGCCTTGTATGTGGATGAGAGGACAGGAGGGAAAGGGTATGGACTCCCCCGTATCCTGACTGTGATTTAGTTGTCATTCATTCTCCAGGAATTGGTGCCTGGCAACCTCTTCACTTAGTTCTGTCCCGTTTCCAAAGTCTCCGGGATGTTTGGGCTCCTCGCCCAGCACTGTTTCAGACAGTGTTGTGCCAGGGCCCATCCAAGTTCCATTGATCCCTCACCTAGAAGTTCACGGAAACCTGTCCTCAGAGGCATCCCTGCTGGTATTTGAAAGACTGGTGGCATGACTTTAGCATCAGAGCAGGGTGCAAGACACCCAAGGTCAGTGGACGGAAACTGTCAGCATTCCATCTTGAGAGCCCAGTGGAGGCGGCACAGAGCTGCGTAGCAGTGCCTCTGCCTGAACCCTCTCCAGGTCTGCCTCACAGGAAGCTCCTCTCAGTCACCACCACCGCTGCCAGGCAAGCTCTGGGAGGCAGGAAGCCCTAGGTGGGCCTCTGTGTTGAAACAGCGGGGTTCATCCAAAGCCCAAACCAAACTCAATGGCCAGCGAGTCCATGCCAACTCGCAGGACAGAAGAGAGCCACCCCCGTAATTTTCTGAGACTGGACATCTCTATGATTATAGAAAACCCTCTCTCGCTACACAAGAGGAGCCGGTGGTTTCAAACTGCTAACCTGGCCATTCGAAGCACGTGTAGCCCCCTATTGCCACCATGCTCCTTGGGGGAAACATGTAGAAAGAGCGCAGGCCTGAGTGAGTGCAGGCCCAGGGTCTAGGCCACAGTCTGTCCTCAGTTATCTTCTGGTGATCCCCAGTGTCTTCCTGCACATGGGGGAGGAAGGAAGCCTGCAGTCCAGGGTAGCTCTCCTCAGGCCTCCTGCACCAAACTTTTGGAGCTACTCTAGTGACTCTGCCAAGCCCCAGGGAGCACCTGCCTTATGGCCAATGGACACTGCTCCCAAGACTGCCACCAAGGAAAGGCACTTCCATTTAATGAGTGCTTCATTCCGACACGGTGGAAGCGTACTGTCTCCTTCAACGCCTTCTGCCTCCCAGGGAAGTGGCTCCCATCTCCATCCCCACTCTCCCTGTAGGGACAAGTGACTGCATTTCTCTAGCTCACACAGTTTAGCACATGACGGTGCAGCCAGCGAGCCCCAGCTTCTGAACGTAGACTCCCCTAGAGGCAGCCGCTGCGGTCATGACCGGCAGGCAGCTGGAGGGGCTGGGACTTTCCCAGCAGTGCTCGCACAGCTCAGCATCTCTAAGTGGACACACAGGAACCAGGCCGCGACTCCTGGACTGCAGCCCGGGGAGCCCTGCCCTGGCCCCTGCAGCTGTGCTTATGGGCAGATCTCAGGCTAAGAGTGTGCCCAGGGGAGGGGTCCGGGCTGTGGCATTTGGTGCCCTCGGAAAGAGGACACATGCAGAGCCCTGAGACAGCGCCCCAGCAAGGGACACCCACACTGCAGGGAGAGCTCATCTCCAAGGCACACATAGCAACAGCACGGCAACGAATGCATCAGACTCAGGCACTGAATCTCGAGCGGGTCATTCGAGCCCGTCCCCAATGAAGGCACTGCTGCTCCCTGTCTCTATGCTCTGGGCGGTGAGGTCACATGTGAGGTCACATACAGCTGGGCTTCTCCGACCTGCTTCTTGCTCCTGAAGTCAACCCAGCAATCTAGACCTTTAAAGGTGAAACCGCTTAGATTTAGCGGGTTGACGGCCAACTGTAAAAAACCTGGTTGTGATGGTGTGCTCAGGAGAGGTGTGTTGGCCGCCGTTTGAGGCTTCTGCAGTTCCGAGAGAGTGGGGCAGAACAAGACCTGGCTGCTAGCTGAGCGGTTAGAAGTTCGAGTCCAGAAAGGGCTGGAGGCCCCTTGGAGCCCTGTTCTTCTCTGGCCCGCATGGGGTCAGGAAAGTTCAGGCAGACTGTTCTGCACTGAATAACACCACCTTGCAGGTGTGCTGCAGGGTTCAGTGAAGTTAGTGGAGTGCCAAGCCTGGCACGTATCACGTGCTTCACACGCTGTTTTCCCCAATTGTCAGCTGTGTGTGGAGGGCAAGCTGCATCTCTTTGCCCCCATCCCTGAGGGAACATGTATGGTGTCCCTGTGGTCCTCGAGAACCTAACTGCCAGTATCCGTGTGTCCAGAAGACTCGGAGACTGACTTTTGTACCACGAGGTCTCAAGGATGCTGCTCTGTTGCTATCAATCACTAGCGACACTAGCGCCAGGGCAAAAGCCAGCTCCTCCGAACTGTTTTCCAAGAAGCCTCTTGGGCAGGGTGTCCCAGGTCTCCTAGCGTCGTCCCGGACAAGCCCTATCCTTCCTGTGGGCTGTGAAGCATCCCCCCTGGATCTGGAGGTCGTAGGAAGGTGTTTGACCTGGTGGCCTCGTGGCCTGCCATACTTGGGGTGGGGGTGGGGCTCTTCCCTGGGAAAGAGCACTTCCTGGACCTGGACCCCCTTCTTCCTCTCTCAGCTGTGGGAAGAATGAGAGGGAGACTTGCCTGCAGAGTGGCTGTCTGGGAAACAGAATTGGAAGTGGAGGCCATACATATGAAGTCCATTTGCATCCCGCCACAACCCTTCCCAGTGCAGCAAAGTGCTTTAAACAGCACCACAGACTAGCGCTCAGAGAGAGAGGGAGAGAAAGGGATGGAAACCAGTTGCCATGGAATCAATTCTATCTCCTGGCGACCCCATGTGTATCAGGGGTTTTCAAAGACTCATTTTTCAGAAAGAGATCACCAAAGCTTCCTTCAGAGACACCTCTGGGGTGGACTCAAACGCCTAACCTCGAAGCTAGCAGCCAGTCATGTTAACCATTCCCAGCCCCCATGTCTTACAGTTTATTTTTTATAACACATTTTCATGATCTTTATCAACAATTACAGCCCGAAATTCCTGAATTTCTCTGAGTTCTCTTCACGTTTCATATATCACTGTTCCCCCCAAATTCACCACCAGACTCACTGCCACCCAGTTGATCCCAGCACATAGTGAGCCTATAAGACAAGGTAGAACGACCCCTGCCGGTTTTGGAGACTGACTCTTTAGGGGAGTAGAAGGCCTTTCTCCCACAGAGCACCTGGTGGTTTCGAACTGCTGACCTTGCTGTGAGTAAACCAACTCACAGCCCACTGTGCCACCACAGCGCCTCATACGCCCTCATTTCCTCCGAAGACAGGAGGGCTTTAAAAGGTCAGGGGGGAAATCCCATTATCTTTCAATTCCGTTTCTCCATAAACTATTGGAAGCCCCCTCCTATCCTCTCAGGTGTCACCTGACCTGCCCTTGCCCCCTTAACCCACTTTACCTTTGAGACCCAAGTCAATTACTTCCCCAAGTAATCCCGGCTCCTCTTCGGCATCTCCTGCCCTGTGTCTCTCCCTGTGACCCAGGGCAGTGCTGTAAAAGCCGGCAGGCATGCGAAGCGTCTGCGTTGGAATGCCAGTGGGGAGCAGAGGGACTGCGGAGAAATGCCTCTACCACATTTCTGTTCTGCACCCTCACACAAATACAGGCAGCGCCCCAGGGCATGGGAGGAGGCCCTGCAGTATAGCCCTTTTGATAGCGGCCTTGAGAAAGCATGGGAGAAGGGACCTGTCTCTTGTAGGACACCTTGGTCCTGACTGCAATAGCTGCTCTCCTCACCTGGCACTGCTCCTTGCCTCAGAGTTGAGGCTCCCTGCACTGGGGGTCAAAGCAACCTGTGCAAGGCATCATTTCTTCATTGTCAGCTCAAGCCCCTGCCTGCTGTCAAGGGAGAGGGGGCGAATCTCAGACATTCCCAATGAAAAGGAAAGCAGTCGCTTTCTTGCTAGGCGCACTCAGAGTCCCTCGGGGGTGACTTTGCAGTGCTCCTGGGTTGCCCCTGCTTTCCTAACCCTGTAGAAGTTGTCTCCCTGACCAAGAGCTCTTTGCTGGCTGGTTGACTGTCATGGGCCTCGAAGGAGCCATTCCATCCCACCTGGTGGTGTGGCATCCTTCCTGACTGAGGACATTTGTGATTGCTTCTGAAATAAGAAGCCCCCTCCCACTCCCTTCCCAGGGGCCATTGGTCCCTGCTGTGTGTAATGCTTCCTCTCTTTGCACCTGCTGCTCGTTGTTCCCTCTGTGGTTGATGATCACCGGTGGTCATGATAGACCCCCCAGGCTCACCGTCGTAGGACACCTTGCCCAGCTCCTCCAGGAACTGCAACCCCATTCTCCATTCTCCATTCTCTCTGCCTCACCTAGCCCCCTGCTGTGCTCTGCCTTCCAGGCCTACCCCATGCTGCTACAAGGGAGGGCACTGTGCAAGGCGGTCTCTCCCAGAAGAGAGAAGGGGAAAGGAGGCCCTCTGTACACAGCTTCTTTCTAGGTTTCAAGAGTTCTTCTTGGCCCGTTCTTCCTGATCTCAGTTCAGGGTTGGAAGCAAATTGAGCATCAGCCCTTCCCCCCCAACTCTCTCTCCTCCGAGTGTCTGCTGTTGTCCAGCGAGCCTGCTCTTCCTTTCCCACCATGTGTCAGAGCCTCCTTCTTACTCCTCTGGGAGGTGCAGCTGGGAGCTGCCTTCTCCTTTCTGAAATATCGAACCTCTTTGTGGTCTGAGTGGCAGAATGAATACAAGGGGTACCCCAAATATCTGACGCTCATTTGTTTTTGTTTTATATGCGGGAGATCGTGCGTTCAGAGTTTGTTTCACCAGTTCAGACTCAAGATTTCTATTTAGGGGTTCTTAAAAGCTTGTGTAACAGTGAGCAACAAAAGAGGCCTGATTTGTGGCAGACGGGGGACGGGT
Source organism: Nesogale talazaci (assembly GCA_004026705.1). Lineage (NCBI taxonomy): Eukaryota > Metazoa > Chordata > Mammalia > Afrosoricida > Tenrecidae > Nesogale > Nesogale talazaci. The sequence goes on from PVJH01002838.1 coordinate 84,636, forward strand.
TTGGCCACCAGGACCACGCACCTGCCCATGCAGCAGTCTCAGTGCACCAGTTTTGGGCAAAAACCAGCATGCCTCTCTTGTCCCACGCACCTTACTCCTCTAACTTCACTCGGTCCAACTTCTTTTTGTTTCCCCAAATGAAGAGGGACATGAAAGGACACCGATTGGATGACATAGAAGAGGTGAAGAAGGGGAAAAAAATGAAAGAGGTGCTGTCCGCCATCCAAACAGATGAGTTTGAAAAATATTTCCAAGAATGGAATCACAAATTTGACAAATGTATTCAGTGTGATGGAGAGTACTTTGAAGATGATATGGCTATCTTGTAAAAAAAAAAGTAAATATATAGCTTTGAGAGGAAAAAAGTCAGTTTGGGGGGAGGAGGTAGCCCCTCATAGACCAACAGGGACCCTGCTCTGACTCATGGCAGCCTGTGTGTCAGAGCCGAACCTCATCCCGTCAGGTTTTCAATGGCTGATTTTTCAGATCATCAGGCTGCTTCTGGGTAAGTACAAACTGCCAAGCTGTCAGCCAACAGCTGTTGGTTTTATTTACTAGAAGAAGGGGGATGCACCACCAAGCATTTTTAACAGATTAACTCTATTTCACCTGGACATTACTATTGTGGAGATTAGCAAGGCAGAGGGCCTTGCATATTTTACATTGGGCAAACTGAGGCTCAGAGAGGTTAATAGACCTGCCACGGTCACACGATCAGTGGATGGTTATAGCAAGAAGCGCCCATGGGTGTTCTGACTTCGGTCATGCACTCCATGTGTACCGCTAAGCTCCTCTGCTGCCAGGGCGTCTGCCAGGTTGTGAAGTCAGCCACGGGGCACCATCAGCTCCACCAATCTGCTCTCCTGTCTCTTAAAGCGATTATAAAGTAGAAACCATGAAATCAGCAGCTTCTAGAACTGCGGGTGTGCCCCTCCAAGTAGGCACAGATCTTGGAACCGGCAGTTAATGCTGAAGTCACTGTGAGCTTCATTTCATCTTTTCTCTTTTTCCTGAAGAGACTGTCAGCCCAGAATGTCTGGGAGGTGACCGATGATCCATTGTAAGCACTACATAATTTGTGAGTCCAACCTCCTTATTGATGGCAGTGTGATGTAGAGATCACGCGCCACACATGGTAAAAAGACAGATCCATTTTCGTTCAGCCTCTTGCAAAGGTGATTTGGGGAAGGCAGCAACTCGATCTGTAGTCTGTTTAAGCGCACGTCTCTAATGCAGGGCAGAGGAGCAAAGACTAGCATGATCACTGAGAATCCTTTGGGCTATGGTCTCTCCTTGCTAGCTGCTCCTCCTCGTCTGCTGGGCTTAGGAGAGCGTGAGGCTCTGGAACCTGCCCAGGTCACCTTATGCACCTTAGTCTTTGTCTGAAGAGAGAGGATAGTCAGCTTACTCCCTTTTCTCCTCCAAGACCCACCTGCATTGCTGTGAAAGCTGCTTAACTAGCCTTCCTGAGGGGTTTTTTTTCTTTTGCCCCTTGGATAGTCCATACCCACAGAGAAGCCACAAAGGTCAGCTCATACCATGCCCCTGCCTAAGTCAACCTCCACTGGTTCCCCAGGGAATCTAGGTAAAGCCCCTGTTTTGCACCATGGTCAATAAATGCTTCCAGATTTCCGTCACCACCTATCTCTCTGACCAGGGTGGATTAACCTGGAAGGATGGTGTATACCAGATTGTGGGGAGCGAGGTACATACCGGCTTAGTTGTGCTTACTCAACTAGGGTGAACAATTTCAGGTAGGCGTTACCACATCTTTGCCTTGATGGGAGGCTGAGGCACAATTGGACCAATGAGCACCTTCCTTGCTGGGTATCAGGCCCTGTCTCTGGCTGAGCCTCAGAATTTTGCCCACTTCTCCTCCTAAGTTATAGCCACTTTGGTCTCCTTGCTCTGATTTGAGTAAGTCAAGATGCTTTTGCCTGTGGACTTTGCTTGGACAGTTCCTTCTGCCTAAAAGGTCCCCTTGACTTTGCATATAATTTTATTTTAATTCTCAAATGTCAGAAAAGCCTTTCATAACCATACAAAAGTTGGTCTCTGATGTCTTGCTATCACCTATCTCTCTCAGACATAATCTCTTCATTCACTTGATTGCTACCCATCCCCCACCCTCAAGAATGGAAGCTACCAGAAAGTAGAGATCCTTCCTGACAGCCCTGCTCACAGTGGTAGCCCCAGGCAGCAACATGAGCGCTATTTGACTCATGGTTGGAATGTTCATGAGACTACAGGAGTGGTGGGACTTGCTTCTGACAATAATGGTCCCCTTGACCCATGAAGAAATAGTCAGGTTGATGTTTTTCAGGAATGCAACCACAGTCACTTTTTTATTATTAGTTTGTTCAACAGATATTGACTCTTTTTCTGCTGTTTGTCAGTCTGTATGCTAGGCTTTGTGGTTACACAGAAGCCTCTGCTCTCAAAGAAGTTAAGGATTTAGAAAACTTCAGGATACTCTTCCCCCATGGTAAAAACTCTCATGGACCACATGTCTCATACCCAGGAGCTTTCAAGAAAGACTGGTATTTGCCAGTTGTACGTCACCAATGTGCAACATAGTGGAATAGAGTTTTTAATCTTATCATAATTATGGGATATGTGATAATGAGGTCATTGATACGTGAGGAGAGGGTCACGATGTTGTTTTTAGGTACCATCAAGTCTGCTTCAATTCAGAGCAACATTATGTACAGTAGAATGCACAATTTTTTATGCTGAGGTGTAAGCCATACATCTGTAAGTCTTCGATCCTACTCCTTAAGTGCTTGAAGTCCTCTTTCCTGAAGCAAGAAAGGTCATGTCTTCTGCATATCCTAGGTTGTTCATAATCTCCCTCCAATATGCATGTCAACTTCTTCACTTGTACAGTTTCTTGGATTAGTTGCTCGGCCTACAGATTGAATAAGTATGATGGAATTATACAAGTCCAGTGCACACCTTCCCTGATTTAAACCCACATAGGGATCCTCTGGTTCTGTTTGCATGGTTCCCCTTGGTCTGTGCGTAGGGCCCACATGGGTACAATGAAGTGTTCTGGAATTGCCCTTCTTCACAATGTTCTCCATAATCTCTTGTGAGCCACACAGTTGGCCATCTCTGCACAGGCAAATATCATTCTGGTATTCTCTGCTATCAACGCGACCTCTCTTTTTTTGGATCTCGCTTACATTTTTTGGCAGCTCCTGGTTGATGTGCCTCTGTGGCCATTTTAAAATTATCTTCAGCACAATTTCACTTGCTTAATGATACTGTTCAATAGATGACTATACAGCTAAGTCAGAGGATGGATGGATGGATGGACAGATGGAAGGATGGATGGATGAATGAAGATGTATTCATTTTTAGAAAAACCATCCTGTTGTGCTGAATTCTGGAAGTACATATAAAAACAAAGAAGACAGGTTTCAGAGTAGAGTAGAGGGGTAACTAAGTACATGTAAAAATTCTGAAGAAAAGGGGGAAACTGAAAAAAGTCCCAGTTTCTCAGATTGTGCAATTGGGTGAAGGGTGGAGCCATTCATTAAAATATAACTGACATTAAACACGACATAGCACCCCAAATCCCTTTTTCTCTTCTACAAATACTTAGAAAATTATCCAAAGCAGTCTTTGCCTAAAGAGCTCCTTAAAAGTAGCCTACACACACACACACACACACACACACACACACACACACACTACCACCCCACCCCTAGACCCCAGGGAAGAATAAAAGGCAGGGAAGGCTACTGCCTGTGTCAAGCAAGAGGTAACCTTAACTCCCCCAACAGCTAGACCAGAAGCTGACATGAAAGTTAAGCCCTTGCATCCAAATGAGTTCTTAGAAGTTAGAGGTCCAGACAAGACTGAGTTTCACGGTAAGGAGGAGAAGGCAGGAAGCTGATTTTTCCCACCTCGTCCGTTGACGCTTCATTCCCCCAGCAGCCAGAGTGAGATGAATAAATAGCGTCCTGTTTGGAGGGAAAGCGTGGAGAAAGGAGACCAACCCGTATTGCAGTTCGTATTTCAGAGAAACATTAACACGCACAGGAAGTGGCAGGTTCTGACGGTATCACGCCCTCCAGTTGGGCCCCCGGAATCCAGGGTCTGGTTCCGACGGGGTTCATCCGGTGCCCATTCCTGGGCTTTTTGATGTCCACATCAAGCAGGGCCACTTTCCCATGGGCCCCGGGGCCTGTCAGCATGTTTACCTGGGGGCTGCGGTTTTGTGCAACATCCGCCGCTGCTTTGAAACAGAGCAGTTGGGTGTGTGTGGTGGGGGAGAGGGGGTGCTCCCCATGAAAAGGCCGATTGAGTTTGAAGGCACAGGCAGAGGTGATGACGTGGTGTTTCGGCAGGGGTCTGAAGGGCAGCTTGGACGTGAAATACACCTTTTCCTTCCACTGAAAGCCCAGTCCAACCTTGGAAGACTCCGGCAACAGGAGAGCTTCCTGGGATTGAGGCTCGGCCAGGGACATGGTCAAGGCCGTGGAGGATGTGACCTACCACATTTTAGAAATCGTTAGCAGGCGGGTAGGTGGACACAGCTCCTCACACACCATGTTCTTCCTGACGTTCCTCCCACCCACTAGCTCTGACATTAGGAGCGTCTGTGGGCGGCATTGCTGGCTTAGGGGCTCTCTGTTGCCTGGTGGGGCGAGGGGTGGAGGGAGAAGAACCTCTGCTCTTCATCTGACCTAGTTAATTACCCCCACGGAAGCAAGTGATGTACAGAGAAGGGCCGTGTTTGACCCGTGTCACATATATCTCCTCATGCAAATTGCTCAGAGTGACCACGGCCCCCTTGTAAATCGGGGGTGTCCTCCTGACCTCTGAGTAATAAGAAATAGTATTCTCACAGCCGTCCTAGGGATATGAAGACATTTTGCGAGAACATCTGGCATTCATTGACTCAGAAAAAGGAAGGGAAAAAAATCACAAGCCCTGGGACAGAATTTCATTTTCTTTTCATGTTGCCATGTGGGTGAAGGAATCCTCTCCGGCTTTGAGCAAATGGAGCAGAGTGGGGGGTGGGGCGGGGGGTGGTGGTATGTGAGCTCACTTTCAAGTTTTAAAGGGGACATAAAAATGCACATGCGTTTCTCTGAAGACTCTCTGTGGCCAGGGCATCTTTCCGAAGTGGACCGGGGGTGCCCGGTGACTATTAGGGTGCCATCAGTACGTCTCCTCTTTTCCTCTGGCTCCTGGGAGTTTTTCCCTCACCGATAAAAGACCCAAGGATGATGGACTCCATTGGTTGGTTAGAGGAATCCCTGGGCAGTATGAGCCATGAGCACAGGCCAGCCGCTACCTGAAAGGTGGAAGGTCAGAGTTCACTCAGAAGAGAGACCTGGTGACCCACGTCTGAAAAACACCCACTGACTCTTTGGGGGCAGTTCTGCTCCCAGCCACATGGGGCGGCAGTGAGTTGCCATCCATTTGGAAGAGAGCAGGTGACCCACGCTCTGGGAGCGTGCTCAGTCTCTCTGCGTCTTTCTCTATTCTCTATTATGGTGGTCAGCCTGAAGCACAGACCGGCTCACCAGCTCTGGAGCTCCCTGAATAGACCCCTCTTTCACAGCAATGGGAGCTCCCTTTGGAAGGATGGGCCTGTGCTTCCCACTGGGTGAGCCAAGCTCCCCTCTCCTCGCACAAAAGGTGGCTGCTCTTTGATCCAGGCGGTGAGGGCAGAATAGGTCTGAGGTAGCCAGAATGGCTTCAAATGTTAGCAAACAGTGGGGTCCCTTTTAATTTTTAAAGGGAACGCTAATTCTACCCTTTATGAGTTGCTCAATTATCCCAGGCCCATGAACAGCTGTCTATTTATTCCAATTAACGTGATTGACAGCTCCTCGGGAAGGTAGAAGCTAATCAACTGGGGATCCCCCACTGAGAATTCATTTCCTTCACGGAGTTACTCCTGGACAGAAGGAAACTTAAACAGAGACTTGAGATTCAGCACCCACACCTGTGATGGACACACTTCTGTACCATTCCACAGTATCTCATTGCAGTAGGTAAAAGGTTAGAAATTTATTTAGGAGAGAAAAAGGGGGGACAATGTTTTTAATAAAAAAAAAAGTTAACAGTGTGGTCTTTCATTTTCCTTCCTTTTTTGGTGAATCTCTATTGATCCCATAAATGTTTTATGTTTCATTTCTTATCTCCCTCTGAAGGCCCCAGAAAGTCCAATCTTTATGACTTCTGGCAGTAAGTTCAGAAGCGGACCTGAACTTCCTGGCACAAGAACTTTCCATTTTTCTTCTCTTCATCATCCCCACTGCTCCTCAGCCCCTATCCTTTGGATGCAGATGCTGACAGATTTCTAGTGATGGTTTTGGATAAAACAAACAGAAAGCAAGAGAGGGGTTATGCCAAATAATAAACCAACCAGGCTCTGTAAAGATACCAGGCGGGTATAATGATGCCAAGCTGGTTCATTCCAGTTCAACACCTTGAGAAAAAGTGCATCTCCACGCCAAATTTCCTGCATGCAAATCTATGTTGTTACGAGATCCTCAGCCAAGACTCACCTGGGGACCTTGGGAAAATGTAGACTGAGACATGCACACTGCTATCACATGACCTTCCCCAAGTGCACCAGTTTGAAGCCTTGGTGTAATGGTGGAACATAAAGGGAATAAGGTTACCCATTTCCTTCAACCCACATTTCCACTTGGTACATAGCATACACCTGGATACTGTTGGAAGGGTTCTGCCGCCAGTCACCCCTCCCTCCCTCACATAGCTCTCCTAGTCAGAAGGGGATGCAATATTGTTACAATTGGCAGTAGGCTCAATATGAACAGTGTCATGGACTTGCCAACAAAGAAGACAGCAAATGTGCTGCCTTGAGCAGATAGATATTATCTTCTTCAAAGGGGCAGTGTTGCAGCAAATCCTAACATCAATAGGCATTTCCTTTGATGATAGATTTTGCAAGGGTTGATATCATGTTGGGCTGGCTGATCACCACCTTCTCACTGTGCTTGGTATAACTCAGACAGTGACTGGATATCTGTGGAATGGATGAATCCTCTCGATTATCCACTGCCATGGAGTTGAGTCTGCCTAGAGCCCCGAGAGGCCTGGGAAGAACTGAGCCTTTGAGTGTCCAAGACTATAACTGTTTAGGACACGAGAAAGTGTCATCGTTCCTCTGAGACAGGCCCAATCATGGCAGAGAAACTTGGCTTTTTGTTTGGTAACAGAACAGCCAGTCAAAGAAAATAATCACTGGATGCATGAAGGAAATGGATGGGATGAGATGACACGACATGACAGGAGGTCAGGGGGAGAGGGACGAGACTTTGATTGGGACAAACAGCAGGAAAGAACTGATCGTGGGCAGGTGAGGCACAACCTTCTCTTTCATGAATGAGCTCCTAGACGGCGTACATTAGAAGCTAGGGCGCTGCGTCCCAAACTGTGGATGGTTCGACCTTCTTTAGTGAGGGTGAGTAACTGAGTGTAAGAAAGCTGAGGCGCCTCTCGGTGTCAAGGAGTGTGGCCTGACAAATGTAGAGTTTGCTCATGTGTCTATTGCACTGCACTGCTGACTGTAGAAAATGCTCATCTACACACACACACACACACACACACGTCTTTCTTCGTTCCGCATGCGTCTCCATTTATTAGAGAAGAAATGGGAAGGACACATGCAGCCAAGGAAGATCCATGGCCCGACTGTGCTGGAAAATGCGACCCCAAGGGCAAGCAGGGCCAAGCCAGCACCTCCCAGGAAAAGCTCCAGCACTCATTTCTTGGCCAAACTGAGCAGAGAGCCGCAAATGCACAGAGTACGGCAAGCCTGCCCTGGGAACGAGGGGCCAGTGCTGTTTTCCCTTCACCACTTTCTGACTGAGTTTAGGTCTGCAAGATTTACTTGTGTTGCCGATCATTTGTCAAGTCCATATGCCTGTCTCCACGCCGTCATGTCGCGTCTGCTTATGACGACGATAAATCTGTAGACAATTAAAAACTTCCCAGCGTCCTGCAGGGCGTTCTGCCCAAGACTGAACTTCCTGGAGAGAAACTCCAGTGTGTCTGCTGCTTCCTTGTGTGGCGACTTGAAACATTATAGCACTGTCGACCTCCCTGATTACCTTCTCCATTTCTCCACCTTCATTTCCTTATCATTTGGTTGGTGTTTTCGGGGAGGTGGGGGGAGCGTGGCTCAAAGGAGGAATATTAATAGTATAACCCCCGGTGCCGGTGCCAAGAATTAGACAGAGTCCTTCAGACATGTTGTCAGGGGAGATTGCCCCTGGAGAAGGGCATCGTGCTTGGTGCAGCAGGTGGACAGTGAGAAAGAGGAAGACCCTGGAGAAGATGGGTTGGCACTGTGGCTGCCACAATGGGCTCAGAACATAAGAACAATTGTGCATGTGGCACAGGAGCTGGGAGCTGGTTCATTCTGCTGCGCGCAGGGTTGCTGTGAACCAGGACCGACTTGATGGCCCTTCACAACAACAGTGCCTAATTCCAGAAGTCTGGGACTGATTCCTGCTTATGTACTCGGGCTGCCAGAGGACCTGGGAAAGCCCCAGTGCTGTGCTTGATGTTTTGGGTCCCCCAGGCCATTCCAGCTCATAGAGACCACATGTGGGAGCGTGGAACTTCCCGTAGGAGTCTGGGGGCTGTCATTTCTACAGAAGCAGATGGCCCACAAAGCAGCCTTGTAACCATCAACCATCCCGAGAGCAGTGGAGCCCTTAGCCCCTGTGCTGTCAGCCTCTTTTCTGTAAGTCCTCCGAGCTGTTGTTTCTGGAAGGTTCCATTCCCACTATCGCAACGATACCATTGATATCACACGTGGAACCTAAACAAACAAGCCAAGCCTACTAGAAACCATTTAAATTTGTATGGCAGTCCAGCTTCTTATCATTTTGGTTGTGTCCTTCTTTTGCCGTGGGATCAGTGTATTTTTCTGCCCCAGGCTTGTCTGTGTGCTCTCAGAAAGCTCACCGTCCATAACTGGAGCCCAAGGAGGGACATGGGCCTGCCTGCCTGCCAAAGAACTTCCAGCAGCCCCTCCTACACTGGGCTTTGACAGATATGTCTCTGCGTGTTCTTTCCTTTCCGTCAACCAGCATTCCCAAGCCTCCATCCAGGGCCAGCATGACTCTGCTGCTGATGGCACTTAGCTCCCTGAGACCCCCGGCAGCATCCATTGACACTCCACATTTGAAGAATGGGGTCTTCACTGGGGGAGAGGGGGTACGGTTTGTCCACGGAGCCAAACCCGTGGGGCGAAGCAGCTGTTTCCCGTTGCCAGGCGGTGATTTCTTCCAGAAGAGCCCCATGGCACCTCCTGAGATGAGATGGAGGCGTGCCTCTGACAACTTAATATGCTTGTTATTATCGGAGGCAACAAATGCTTGTGGCTTTTCATGTGAATTACTCTACTGGAATTTGGGTCTGATGTTTTAGACTCTCGAGCTAAAAACAAAAACCACTTTGAGCACTTAACAGTCACTTTGGAAGCAGAGTTTAGGCAAACTTGATAACCTCAGCTGTGAATGACCGTGGCCATTTTGATACATTAACTCCGGTATGTCTGCTTTAGGAAAACCAGTCTCCCCGGGTTTTTATTTAAACTGTCATCCTAACTAACTAAGTTACCAACTTCAGCAGCACACGGGTTATTTAATAGCTGAAGGAGAGGTCTTGAGTAAGAAGTCCTTATTTCAGGCATTATTAAGACAGTAAGACGGATGAAAATATTAGTTGACTGTTTCCTGTATGCCTAGTTGGAGTCTTGGTGGTGCTGTTGGCACTAGACTTCTAACTGAAAATCAGTGGTTTAAACCCACCAGCCAAACCATTGAAGAAAGATGAGACTATTGTAGAGTCTCATAAGCTCTCTATAGGGTGGGTGTGAGTCAGAATCAGCTTGATGGCGGTGGGCTTGGGTTTTTCCATTGCATGTAAAAAGGGTATATCCCTTATCCCACCAGTGAAACTGTAAGGACTTGTCCCGTAAACAAGTTTCAGTTCCCCATTTAAAGATGAGAAAAGCAAGGCTTAGAGAGGTTCGGAGAGCTGTCTGAGACAACCCAGGACAAGAGGGGAAATGTTCAGACCTGTGTGCTGCTCCTGGGTGTTTTTCGTACATGGTATTCTTTATCACTTGACATTCTTCAAGGGACATGAGAAGAAATGGAGTTAGAGGGTGACAGATGCATCTTGAGCATCAAGATGAAGCAGTTTGGCATCTTTCTCCTAGCATGTTGCTCGCTCTCTTTTCCGCCACCACAGTCATGGGTCAGACACCTTGCCCAATTGCTGGGACAGTTGACTCTAACCAGGTCCCTGCCCTCAACGAGGTGCCCACCTTGGGGCGGGGACAGCAGTACATCCTGACCACATCATGGACAGGCCAGCTGTCCTAAGGGAGCTCTGAGCAGGGACATTGGCAGCCCAGTCAGTCTGCCACACAAAAGGGGGCAGCATTGTGGGCAGAAGCCCAGAAGCAGGAAGGTGCTGACTATGTTCAGGATGGGGATTTAGTTAGGCTTTGTGAATTGAGAGCGTGAGAGCCCTCATCGCCAGGCTTTGCTATGAACCCCGAAGTGAAAGTTGGGGACTCAATCACTGCCATCCAAAGGAGTACAGGTTGGCTCCAGTACATCTGAGGCCACTGGGTGGCAAGTGTTTTCTTACTCTGATGTTTGATGTGGCTTGAGTAGCCATGGGAGGTGATGGTGGCACAGCTAAGTGGAAAGGGAGATTAGAGCCTTGTGTCAGTCCGGGTAGACTAGAGGAACAAATTCATAGACACACATATGGATATAAGGAAAGGGTTTATGTACAAAAGGAATGGAAGACTGAGAAAGCATCCCAACCCAGTCCACTTCAAAGTAATAAGTCGAATATTAGCCCATATACCCAATACTAGTCTATAATGTCTCCTTCCTACTCATGAAGTCACAGGCCAGTGGGTGCAGAATCCCGGCACTGGCCGGGGTCTCCCCATGACTCCTCGCTTCCAGGGCTCAGGGTCCATCAACAGCATCCAGTGGTGGTAGAAGCAACTCAGCGCTGGCAGGGTCTGCACGTGGCCTCTCCAGCTTCAGGGGTCTAGCTCCATCAGGGCAACGCCGTGTGGCTTCTCTGGCTCCCCAGATACTGCCATCTTGTCTTGTCCATGATTAGTCATCTCTGAGACTAACTCTCAACAACTGGGAGATAGTTTCTCATCTTCACGAGGGAAATATCGCAAGATTTCCGAGACGTATCAGGAGAAAACCATGCCCACACAGAGGCCTCATTGGCTACTCAATGGCTATCTCCAGATTAATAGGCTAGACTCCACCCCTACATCTCACTCATAAAATTACATAAACATATGACCACCACAAGCCCTGTCACACTGAGGAATCTCTGGAACTAGCTGAGGGCAGAGCCGACGGATTTGGAGGTCAGCGCTGGAAGTGATACACCTTCTGGGCTAAACATTGTGTGCGGGGATTGGGCTGTCGTTGCTGCTGCTGTTTCTGATCTCCAGTAGAACTCGACCCCTACTACACGATGTTGACTTGCCAGTAATAATGTCAGTCAGGGTGGCTTGACTGTGGCCAGGGAGGCCCCACTATGGGCAAGAACCCAGAAGATAGAAAGCAAACAGGGCTCTGTGGCAGTCTGCTACAGCCCTCCATCCCACTGCTAAAGCGAGGGGGTAGGCTGGGGGAAGGGCCTTAAGAGCACTGGGGTGTCCGAGGGCAGGGACAAGGGGAGAAGGGCACAAGAGAATGATTTCTCATTAGAAACCACTGTTGTTTTTCATTTTGCACACACGGGGCTTATAATACTTGCAAGAGCAGGACAGACCATGGGGGGAGACGAAGAGATAAGAGGGAGTTGAGCTCCAGGGGGGCTGGAACACTGCTGCTTTCTGCTGCTTGGCTTCTCACGCTTTAAGGCCTTTCCTTCAGGTGAGGGGCCAGCGGAAAGTGATTCCCAGGATCTTTCTGCTTTCTAAAAACCCTGCCATCCCCTCCCTGGATCAGTATCAAGCTGCCCAGGGTGTGGAGCTGTTATTACCACGTTGCTTTAGCTACTCTGGGCCCTTGTCTGGCCTGGCCACTGGGAAGCTGTAGCCCAGGGGGAACCACTCCTGGGAGCAGCACCTTCCTTCTTGCATTAATTTACGGATGTCTCCGTCCTGCACACGCCGCGCCGTGATCTCTGCCTTCTTATGCATGCCTGCCTTTCATCCGGCGCTCACAATGTGCGGGACAGATGTTGTGCAGCCAGACCTGGTGCCCCTCATTTGCTTTGTGATCCCCGGCTAGTTACGCAGCGCCTCCAGGCAAGACCTGCCCCTTACCTGCATCTAAGCACACAAATCAGATGCGTGGGGGCAAGGGCTCTCCCTCCACACACTGCTCCCCACCTCTCAACGTGCACCCAGCAGACTCTCCTCAGACTCCACCTTCTCTGCTCAGCCCACGTCACTGCAACCCAGTGAAGTCTGTGCCTTCCTTCATCTATCCACTAGGTCTCCCCTCTCTCTTGAGTGGCCCGGTGCTTGCAGGCTCTCAGGTGTGTCATGGGGAACAAGACGCCTTGTGTCCACATCCAGGAGCTCCCTGTCTAGTGGGTACGGGTCATGTAGTCCTGTCTGCTGGCCACTGAGAGGGATTTGGGGCTGGGATTCAAGAACACAATATGGCCCCCTCACTCACCTGGGGAGAGAAGAGCGGAATATGAAGGAGGCAAGATTTCATGACCAGGGTTTGGATCCTAGTTCTTGGCTTTGTAAGTTGTATTATACTGGCCAAGTCACTTAACACCGTTGGTGCCTGTAAAATCTGATAATGAATTAGAAACTTAATGAGATACCTATCACATAGTAAAGTCTCAAGAAGCAGGTACCAATTCACTCATTCGCTTCCCCACCCCTTCCTTCAGTCAATAGTCATTGATAACCCACCCGCAGGCCTGGCAATGCTCTCAAAGGTGTCTGTGATACCACAGGCATCGTCGTTGTCTTTCCTTTAGCATGAGCAACTGCGCCGGGTCTTGCAATAACATTAGTCCAAGCAATAAACGGCATCGCCTCAGCCCTGGCTCTTCTCTGTGGTGTGCACGCGGAGATACCCGTAGACATCACAGGGTTGAGGTGCCCTGGGCTGCCTGCTGGTGAGGAGGCATCTCAGACTTCCCAGGGGTGAGAGCGGGAGTTCCATGTGGGCTGGGCGACCTGGTTATGGCAAGGATTTTTCATTTCAGCCACAGTTGCGTGTTGCACCCACAAGCTGCCCGCACCACCTGCACCGCCACCTTTCACTTGAAGGGGCACCTGCCTTCTCACTCCATTAGAACCGGGTGGCCCCCAGCCCTCTGTCAGTGGAGCCCTGGTGCTGAACAGGAAGACTCGCAAGAACAGCCTGACAAGCTGCTTCGGAGCATCACCTTCCCTCTGTGGATCCCTCTGTGGGCCCTCAGTGGATCCCGGTGGATGCCTTCTCACTTGCCCATGGGGCTGGTGCCTGGCTGGATGGCATTCCGTTCCGTGGTGCCCGGCCTCGCGAGGAGCTGGGCTTTATGCTCTGGCAGATAACCAGCACCAGCAGCAGCATCACCCCAAGGAGCAGGACAAGGCACATGAGCGTGCTCAGAGGCCCTTATCTGATGTCAGAAATGGTCCAGAGCCCAAAGAGGATGGCTCGACGTGCGACGCTCTCGCACCGCTGTTGACTGCGTGGGGCTCCCGTGCAGACGATGCACAGCCCCCTGGAACATCTGCTCAGAGCAAGGCCAAGGCTGTGAGATTTCCCTCCGGGCACCCTGGGTGTGTCATTCACATGTCCATCTGCAGCTGCTTCAGACCCCTCCCCGCCCCCCTCCCACAGAGCCGGGAGGCTGTGACCACTGACCCAGCTGAAACCTTAGTGTGACCTCGTGTGTCTGCGGCTGCTTACAGCAACAAGGGTCAGGCAGGGGCCGCAGCAGAGTCCACCGTCCATCTGATGGACAGAAGGCTGCTTCTCCGCCGCAGAGAAGCTCGAGCGGCATGGGAACTAAGTCTACACAGTGAGGAGCCAGAAACGGGGCAGTCAACAGACACCAGCTCCAAGGCCAGTACCCAGAGCAGGTGACTCCCAACCCGGGAAGTGGCAGGCGGTGACCCGTGGGGGGCTCTGTTCTGCGACCTCTGCTTCCTCCTAGAGATGGCATTCGTGTAAAGCCCACCACTGAAGGTGCCCATCAAGTGACACCGTGCCTGCTGTCTACTGGAAGCACGTCTTCCCCATCGGAGGGGTGGCGGTTGTCGTTAGTGAATTCCGACTCTTCGAAGCAACCCGCTGAGACGCAGTAGAGCTGCCCTGTTGGGTTGGCTGTCAAGGTCAGCATTTGGAAACCACTCTGGGGGAGGAGGGTGGAGCTTTCGACTCCCGTCAAGAGTGGCAGTCTGGGGACCCACAGGTGCACTTCTACCCTGCTCTTAAGGGTTGTATGAGGTAGTGAGCGTGGTTTCATTTTAGTTTCATTATTTCATCATTGCTATTGTTCCCATCACCATTGTAGCCGATTTGTTTGTTTGGTTGTTTTTTGGTTTGGGGGGCATCACTGCCCTCTGGTGGTGGGAGTAGGAGGTCCAGCCTTTGCTCCTGTGGAGCTGGAATTGAACCTCCATCCCAGTGGGCCGCAGTCCCGCGCACAGCCACGATGCCACCGGGGCTCAGCTGTGTAGACGATTTTAAGTGGTGGCCTTTCTCCCAGAGTGAGTGGCCTTGGGCAACTCTAGACGTCTTCCAGTTCTCTCTACCCCACTCTTCTATGAGCATCGGTTGAAGCCATACATTTTTGTAAACTAGAAAGGAAGGTGGTTGTGTGCTTGGTGAAGCGATTTTGCCCCATTACGGTGACGTGATTCCTTGTGTTGGCCTGGTTGGGATCTCAGAGCTTTCAAGGGAGATGCCCTCCCCAGATCAAAAACATGTCTCATGCTCCCACTCCTTACCACGCCTGGATTTGGTGAAACAGAAAGGGCCACGCTCTCCTAAGCCAGCCACCCTCCTTGCCTGGGGAATTGAAGAGAGGAAAGAAGGAGCGCCTTGCTTTCAGATGAGCCTCTTACTTCTGTTTATTTTCAAACCCAGGGGTTAATGAAATATCCCAAGACTTCAGTTCAGAAGAAATTGAAAACAGAGCACGCTCATACCAAGTCAAGTCAAGCATTTGTAGAGACAGGTATAAAGTGTCCTCAAAAAGAGCGTGAGTCCCAAGCTATCAAGTCGTCCTTATCCACTGAAGAGGAAAAAAAGGGGGGGATTTTTGTATTCTTTTGCTGTGTGCTTTTACTCTCCCCCAGCACGGGGACTTAGGATGTAAAAGTTCTATCGTTAAAGTTAGACCAAGAGCTCTCTAGCAAACAGTAAAGTTACCAAATTACGGTGTATACCTGTGGGTTACCTAGGTAGATCCCACGATCCAAACTCATCCAGCAAATTTAAACTGGTATATGTCTCAGCCCACCCATATTATGAAGGTGGGAAAAGCGTGATCAGTGGATCTGGTTCCGACCAAGAGAAGAATTTGTTGTTCAATGCAGTTCAGTCGGCTTGAACATAGCAGCTTAAGTGTAACAGGACAGAACGTCACCTGGTCCCGCACCATCCTCACCACTGTTGTGATTGTGTCGGCGCAGTGGAGTGGAAAATAGCTCTGCTCTGGTGCTCTGACCTTAGGCAAATTATTTTCCTCCAGTATAAAATAAGATTCTGGTTGTGATGTACAGAGCTCTTTGGAGTAGTATAGGAGATTACGTATGCAAAACCCCAGCCTGGGACAGTCACACAGATACCAGGTATTCGCTCATAGTAGAATCTAGCAGTAGTAGCTGAGAGAGTAGTGATAACCGATTCATTTCAAAATGTTGCCAGTAAGCACCTTGTTTGTGTTTTTTCTATCGACAATAAAGCATACTCACTAGATTAGAGAGCAGATAGGTCATGAACCCCCTGGGGTGAATTCTTTTTTGTCAACGGATTCTAGTTGTATCAGGCCCAAAAGGACTTACTTCTGAATGGCAGTTTTTCTTAAAACACAATGCCATCTGAGATCTTGAACCCGACACATGCCCCGCTTGGATTCTTCTGCTGGCCAATGCTGGTGTAGCAATCAGTCCATCAGAAGCACAGACCCGATGTGACCGGATCATGTGTAGGAGTCCGGCACTTTTGGGTGGAGCCGGCACCTGGGGCTTTGAGGTCAATGGCCTTGCCTTCTGTGAGCTTTTCAGGAAGATCTCCCAAGAAACACTTCAGTTAAAAATGACTGCAAACGTGCTGGAGCCCCAGGAAGGATGGCAGCTAGAGTCCTGGGAGAGCAGATGGGCACTGGGTTAGATGGAGAAGACCTTCTTAGCACATGTGTCTTTGATGAAGTCTAATGGAGTTCACGGAGCCTTTGAAAGTGGGCGCTCCCAAGCTGTGTTTTCAATCATGCAGCTGAGAGCTCTTCGATATGTAGAATAGTCCTAACTGGTGCTGTGAGGGTTGAATTAATTTTTCATGAGTTCTTAGTGTTCCGGACCACCCTTCCATCTTCTTCAAGTTTCCGAAGGAGTTTTTGTTTTTAATGTTTAGGATGTTTTTTTGAAGCATCTCTGTAGGAAGAACGGCTTGTAAGGGTCCCTGTTCTCTCCTGGATGATTCTAGAGAGAATTCTTCAGTGGCACCTTATGAACTGGACTCTTCTTCCTTGCTACCATGAGTGTGTGTGCGTGTGTGTGTGAACAAAACATTTGCCATTTCAACCTTCTGCACATGCACAGTTCACTGACACTGTGCGCACCCCATTGGTCAACCACCACCATCATCCTCTTCCAAAATGCCCCCATCACCATTAACAGGTGGTCGGTCAGTGACTCCGAGGCAACTTGCCCCCATGCTCTTCCCTCATCCCCCCTCCCCCTGACATCTGCCAGGGAGCAGCGCTGTTCACACAACCGCCTCACCAAGATGCGAAGCAGGAGCAGGCTGCTCTCCCTTCTGGAGAGAAGGCCTTCTGTTGAAAGGAGCATAGGGCTGTGGACGGAGATCGATAACTTATTGGTCCCCATTCGTCCCAGGAGCGTCTCTGGGCTTTCTACAGACACGCTTGATTTCCTAAGAGGACCGGCTCCTTTGTCCCACTGCTGAGAATGAGGGTCTTTTCTAATGGAAGTGCAAAGCGTGGACTTCACGCATAGCCATTTACAAAAAGCGAGCTCGGTGAGCCAGCCCATGACTCATTGCTGTGAGGCAATCCTGACTCCCGGCAACCTGTAGGACAAGGGAGAACTGCTCCCTTAGGGTGCCCAAGGCTGTTGAGAATGTCTGGACTCTGGAATAGGTTCCAACTAGCAGCCTTTCCTATTAGCAGGTCAGTGTTTAGCCCACTGCACCACCAGGGCTCCTGGTCGCGCAGTCCCCTGATTTTCTGAACAGTCTCCAAGCTGCTCTAGTCCGCATGGTCTCCTCTCATTCTCCTGAGGCATCTTACAGCTGAACCATCCAGGAAGACCTGGAATGGTCCAGAGTTGGCCAGCCAGGAATACAGAAATTTAGGAAAATGGAAACCTGCTTTTACACCCGTTCTTTTCTCTAAGCATTTCATGCCCAGGGATTAGACTGCAGGGGCAAGAACTGAAGACCATCTCGCATTACTTCTCTATATACTGGAATCCATAGAAAGGAAGGGGGGAAGGAAGAGAGAAGGGAAGGAAAGAAAAACAATGTGTAATGGCATAACAAGTTTATGTGGTTGTCCTTTGGCTTAGAGAGCTTAGCTGAAGTGCCAAGCTCTCTGCAAATATCATGAATGAGAAGAAAAGCTGAAAAGCTTCCTTGCTTGTCCCCCTGAGTCTGAGGTCGATGCCGGTCCTGTGTGTCCCAGAGTATCCTGTCTTTGGCTTCTTCCCACACAACCACATTCTTTTGCTGTGACATGTGCCAGCATGCATGTTCCCTCAGGCCCACTCACTAGACTGTGAATGCCTCAATAACAAGAGTGGCACATTGCACCCATGTTCATAGGCATAGCACACACACTACCTGGGGAAGGAGTGCGTGAGCCATCAATGAGTCTTGGAAAATAGCGGGCCTCTTTGCAAAAGAAATGATAATGAAAAATAATACTCCAGACTCTTCCGAACTGACTCCTTTAGGATGCTATAGACCTGTCACTTACTAAAACTCTGGCACAATGAATGCATGATCATGGGAAGAATAACGAATATGGAATCTTGGTCCAGAGTCAAAAGTGTGGGCAGCTGAATGCTTTTTAACCCTGTTGGATTGGCCTTACATGTATCCAGCACCAAGTGCATCAGAGCTTGCCTTTGAATACAGCCATCCTCATAGCAAGAGGTGAGGACTATGGGAAAGGAGCTGGCTGTAAGCAAGATTTCCACTCTTTGACGCTAATCACTCAGTGATATCTTTCAGGTCATAACATACATGCATAAGTCCCTCTTCCTGTCCTTCCTCAAAGGTCATTGATTAAGGTCAAAGGTGTCGGAGGACCCTAGGAGATGTGTAAGCCAATGTCATCCTGCAAAGCGTACAGCATCAATAAGCCAGGTCCATGGAGGAATGGAGGCGTAATTGAGATGCCAGGCCAGCTGGAATCCAGATGAAGCTACATTTGGAAGCTTAATCACAATCATGTTCTATACTAAATATTCATCCGTCTGTCTCCCAGAGAGGACAGGAAATTAAGTTGTCAAGGGCAGGGAGGGGAGTGTGGGATGAGGCTTTAACTGAGAGAAGAAGCCCTCACCTCAGCCTTAATCTCTACACAGGCAAGTCTGTGCTCCTCCAGGGTTAGAGCAACAGCCTCCTCTTTCCAACGTGATTTTCAGAGAAATACTTGCATTGTTTACACCCAATTTATCAATCTTAAGTTACCAAAATGAACCGTCATAATAATTCAGCTTTCTCCCTGTGGGGTAAATACAATGGGCAATGCTATCTCACTCATCCCGGGGAAGTGCTCCACTGAGCTGATGCACTGACGTAGTAAGGCTGCGTACACGTGGGGAAGGCGCTGGGGGATGCCTACACAGAGCTGAGAGGGAGTGATCCAGGCAGACCCTGATGGACTCCAGTAACCTGCCAAGTCAATCAAACCCTGGAGCTACTCAGTAGGGGTCATACACCATGTTACAGGGTTTCCTTTTCTTTCCTTGGTCCCCAAATTCAGCTTTTTATGGTTTCATCAGGACGTCCCAATTCCATTTCAAAGAGTGATTTGGAAAATTAGGTGGCTGCCCTAGGTCAGATGATAGTTGCCTTTCCAATTCTGGCCCAGCAGTGCCAACCAAACATTGGCTGTTGGGAAACGACACAGTGAAATCAAGATCCTTGTTATTGTACAAGGAAGTTAACTGCCTTAGGTCAGATGTGTTCAATTGACAGGAAGATCACCACTTTAATTAGTTAGAATTTGCGATGCAGTGTGCTCAAGGGATACTAAGTACAAGGATATCTGGATTACTGAAGTGTCTTTCTGTGATTCTCTGGGCATTCTTTCCTCTCAGTGTATGTTGAAACCTTTAAAAATGACTTGGCAGCACCTGACCTCCTCTAGCTTCTGGGGGAAGAGACAAGGTCCCAATCACCCACAGGCTGATTTCCAACTCTGACTCAGGCCCCCATCTCCTGCAGTAGATAATCCAGTTCAGTGATCACAAAGGCCATATTCACGCATATTACCTTTCCATGGAAAATAACAAGTCACAATTTAGGATCAAGAGCCACTGGGACGTTACAGGAACACTGCAGGATACAGTTCTTTGATCAGGAGAGCTTCTTCTTGGCTGTGTCCACTGACAGGCCCCTCCTTTGGCCTTCAGTCTTCAGCCCTCCTATGTTGGCCTGGCTTCTTCTCCATTAAGGCAGTGTTACAACGCTCTGTAGTTCCACCAATCTATCCCCAGAGGCATCCACTCCATTAGAAAGCCTCAGCCCAAAATACTTGGTTCTTCATTTTCATGGGTTGAAACCTTACTTTGTGGACTGGGAAAGCTGTTGACCCCAGTCTCCTGAGTCTGCTGCTATCATTTCTCTGCTATGGCTTCTTGCCATCTCACCTCCTGGCTTTACTTCTCCATGACCCCTTTATCTAGAAGGTTCTTAAAACAGCGTCCCTGGTCCCAAAGGACATGTTCTAATCCTAATGTTTCTTGGTGGTAATGAGGACCCCTCTCTTTCTACTTTTGGAATTGGCCCCCTTTAAGCCTGACAGGATAGCAGAACTGACTGATCCTCTCCTTAGAGTGCCAGGCACCCAATCTGCATTATTAGCACACTGTCCAATCTCTTCGGTAGACCACAAACATCTTATTTGCATTGTTCCACCCACTCATTAGCTTTCAAGACACCCACTGGCTGTTACTCACGAGAGTGGAATGTAGACTGTTATCTTTTTTTTTTTTAGTTTTTTAGGCATCACTGCCCTCTGGTGGTGGGAGTAGGGGGCTCAGCCTTTGCTCCTGTGAGCTGGAATTGAACCTCCATCCCAGTGGGCCGCAGTCCCGTGCACAACCACTATGCCACCGGGGCTCAGCCTGTTATCTTTGTGAACGAGGTTATGCCACTTAACCTTGATGTACCCTGAAACAATGGTCCTGCCCCACCAATTGCAGAAGCTTGTTCCTTCAAGGTGTTTGGTTATGTCTAAGAGGTTTTTTAACTCTGTGTCCTATACACTCCACTAGAACTGTAGTTATAATTGTAGGAAAGGTAAAAGCCAGTGAATGAAATTGTATCTGAGTACTCTCCCACTCTCCATCCAATCCTATCCCGCCTGCATGTCTGTGGAAGGATTCATCTGTAGACCACAGCTATTCAGGCTTGTACATATGACAGTATTTCCCCTCTATTGACTTTAACTCATACTGCTTCACACATTTCTGCTCAAGTTAAGTTCTACATTCCAGGGTCCTTAGAGCAAACTAGTCTCCTTCTGTGTGTCAATGAAGATGGAATTTGCTTTGGGAGCTCATTTATGGCCACATTGGCTCCCGAATCAAGTAGTGAGTCTCTTTTATCAGAAAACAGTTTGGTGGGTGGTGAAACTTAAGGCTAATTTCATATATTGGACAGAGAACACTGTATTTTTATCTAAGTAAATATCTGATAATGTACTATTGAGCTAGTTTCCCACCAAGCCTGAATGACCCCTATGTACCCGCTAGCTAGGCATGTGTGGCATGGTCTGTTGAGGATAACTACAACTACAGCAGATGCCCCTGGGCCCCTCCCAAGTTGTTCATGTTTCTCTCTGAGGCCGCAGTCTTTAAATGGTTGTCTGAAGGACCCCACACGTCTCATAAAGCTCCTAGGCCTTGAGATCCCATGCATATTATAGTAGACCTTCTGTCCATGAGGTCTTTATTTTGAACAGACTATACAAAGACATGGTTCCCTCTGTTTGGGGTTCTCAGTGAAGTTGGTCAAGATGACCACATACTGAAGATGCTCCCCACCCAGACTTCCAAGGCTAAAATCTGTGTGGAAGCAGACTGCCATGCATTTCTCCCATGGAGCATGAGCTTAGTACCACAGGGCTTACCTTACTTGCAACAAGGTCTGTGCTGAAAGGAAGAGTCAGCCTCTGGATGCATTCGTTGGCATTAGATGCTATGATCACACTCCCGCCCACATTCTTTTTCCTGAGATTTCATATTCCTGATATTCTCCAAATGTATTTCAGTGATAGAGGAAGAAACACATCTGACAGTGTCTTCTTTACAGAGAAACTTAGTGGGGTCCAGCCTCCTATAGCAATCACCCCTTTCCCTCCAATAGCAACCACCCCCTGGCCCTCCAGGTGTCAAGGTTTATTTGAGGGCCAGAAGAGAGTGTTACAGAAATTGTTAAGCACCAATGCAAAGACAACAGTGAAAAATAATATCCTCAGGCAGTCATATACAGTGCCACATGGATGACTGTGATGAGAGCTGCCACAGATGTCCACCAGAGGAGGTCACAGTGTGGCAGTCTACTGAAAAGTTTTCCCAGAGCAGGTGGATCTGTTTTGATTTCCACTCCATCCTGGCCCCATCAGGGCCTTCTCTGCCTCTTCTCCATCGGCAGCCTGATGGCTTAATCTCCTGGTGAGTGAGGGCCTGTGAATGAAGCTGGATGGAGTCACTTGTCACCGACTGCAGTGCCACATTCTAAATATCCTGCTCCATTATCCCTGGCAGGGCTTTGATGTTAGCATAAAGCACGTCAGGTTACAAGGGGCGTCATGTCAGCTGTCACATCCATGTTGGGGCTCCAGCCTGACACTTTAATTAGTGGGGGTTGGAGAGAGAGAGAGAGCGTAGTGCTATTCTTTTGCAGGGCAGAGACCCTGACACCCACTGAGCACTGTTTGGTTATGCCCAAGCCCACATACAGACTTTGCACCATTTTAAAACAAAGCCTGCATGCCCTGGAGCCCTGGCCGCACCAGCCAATGAAAGAGTTGTGGGTAGTGGGGGTAGGGGGAGGTTTGAGCTCCTCTGCTGGATGCTGGTCTACCAGGGCCTGCAGGTGTGACGTGCCCTGATCTTCAGTAGCACAAATGCTTGCTGGTGGCAGACTTTTCAGGGTCTTCAGAAGTAATGTGTTTTTCACGACTCTGTAGGGGACGCAGTTAAGCACTCCACCAATCGCCAAAAAAGATGGCAATTTGGCTCTTCCCAGAAGGCCTGCTGCCTAGTGAGTTACAAAGTGAGCTACTGACCTTAAGGTCAGCAGTTCAAAGCCACCAGCCACTCCGTAGGAGAAAGTGAGTCTTTCTCCTTCTGTAAAGAGTTGCCGTCTCAGAAACCCACAGGAGTAGTTGGACCCTATCTGGTAGGGCTGCTTGTGAGGTGGCATTGGCCTGATGGCAGTGAGTTTGGTGTTTTGAGCAAGAAGCACCACAGATAACAGGCCTGGGAATTCACTTCTGAGAAGGTCACAGCCTTGAATCCCCTCAGGAGCAGCCCTGCTCTGACTTGCAGGGTGTTTTCCAAGAGTCAGAATCGACGTGCTGGCAGCCGACGATGGCAGCAATGCTTTTCTTGGGTTTCCGTGGTGGCAGGGCTCTCGCCTTCCAAGCCAGCGCCGGTCAGTGCACCTTAGACTCTGCCACTGTCTGTCCGTGGAGACTTGCATGTGGCTAAGATGAACTAGGAAGGAGGGGATCACAGCCGTCCAGTGCGTGTCAGGCATGGGGGTGGAGCAGGAGCAGGCAGTGCTTTGTTTCACAGTGCACAGGAGTCCGTGTCAGCTAGGAGCCGATTAGACAGCATCCACAACAACAGCAATGTGCTTCCTTCACTTCTGAAGGGCGATGGTGCCTGAGACAGTGCTTTAGATATCCAGAGCACCACTAAAGGGAGGGTAAGATGGAGGCTGACGCTTGTAAGCGCCCTCCATCCCTGAGCAGAGGGAGCCCCGATTGCACTGTGGGTTAGGCATTGGGCGACTAACTGTAAGGCCATTGGATTGAGCCCACCAGCCGCTCCACAGCAGAAAGGTGAGGCTGTCTCCTCTTGTAAAGTTCCGTCGTCTCAGAAGCCAACGAGGGGTTCACTGGACGTCGGAAGGCCTCCATAGTAGTGCGTTCCATTTGGATTGTATTCATTAACAGCAGCTTACCCTCCAGCTGAAAACACCTGTGCCTGTGCTACTCAAAGCAGGCACAGGGGTTGGAGCTGAGGGGTACACCTCCCCCCCCCCCCCGCCAGAAAGATGCCCAGGCTTGAGCAAAGCCCCTCTGCCATTTGTGAACATGACCCAGAGTAATGAGAAACCTGGGCTTTGCTCCCTGCCCCTCAAGAAATTTGGCCAGTTCATTGCTGAGAGTAATCTCTGAACGTCAGTAAGCCGTGTTCATTTTGACATCCAGACTCCTGTGTAATTAAGACCTCAGCCTGGCGCTTGGTTTAATCGGTGTGTGTTGTGTCTCATTTACATAAGACTGGGGTTTTTCCCCACATCTCTACACAGTTGTCGCCAAAGAAAACACTATTAACAATGAAAGGGCTGAGGTTAGGGTTACAGCACATCGTATCTCTAATCCCCGCTTGGCATTTCCCTTCAAAAGAGCACTGCCCTACACGGAAGCCAAACTCGGAGTGTTTAGATGCCCTTTATGGAGAGAGAAGGCAGATTGGTTTCCCACTGCTTTGTCTGGGCTGTGGAAAACATCCGGTTTCGTGCCCCTTCATCAGCAGTGGAGTGGAGTCTGCTCCATAAGTAGAGATGGGTCCCTTCAACTCTCTTCTGCACACAATTCTTGCTGTCTCCCCGTGGCTGCATGTGGAAGCTGCAGGCGAACTCCAAGCTCCCCTGGGTGTGCTAAACTGGCTATGTGTATTCATGTGGAAGTCACGGGAAGATGGATATACCTGGCCCTTGCAAAGAAGAAACGACTTCTGGCCCTCCTGGTTCCTTCCCTCCCACCAGGGCTCTCTGCAGAGCAAGAAGGGGGGTCGGGGGGGGGGGGTGAACACTCGGGATAGCCCTGACTCATATGACCAGCTACAAGGCAGCAGAGTGTATGTTAGAAACCCCAGAGAGAAGGAGATGGGACATCCAGGGGGGCTAGCAGACTTGCTGGTGGTCTGACTTGAGAACAAAAGCCGCCTCCGAGGTCTTCATTTTCACATCTATAAAATGTGTTCATCCAGAAAATGAGGGACAGGAAGAGAGGTCCACTAAAAAGGCACTGTGATTGCAGAAGGGCATTCTGGGCCCTAAAAGCTGTGTTGTAAAGGAAGCCATCCAGAAAGGAGAAAGAACTGGGGAGCAACTTGCAGGAAGTCTGCGATCACAGCTCTCTCATGGACTACTCCTATGACCTTGCTCCACCTCTCCCAGATGAAACTCATTTGGGAGACAGATCAAGGTGCTGTCCACTTGAAAATGTTGCTGTGAAAATGAGAGGAAATACCATACTTTCCAGATCAGAAGATGCAGTTTTCCCAGAAAAGAGGCGGGGTGGGAGGAGAGTGGAACTGAAGGTGTGCTACCCCAGAACATTTTAGTATACTGGTTCTATTTGGTTCCAAGTATTTTTTCTTATCTTCCTGCTCTAAAAACTGGGCGTGTCTTGTGGTCAGGTGTGTCATATGGTGCGAAAAATACAGTACTTGCTACAGAGACCTCAGAAAAGTAACCAGCATCGAGTTGTCTGTCTCACAGTATAGGTCATCTGTTAGTTGTCATGGTGGTGGCAGTGCAGTGATTGAATTCTGTGATGTAGAGACTATATCAATTCATTTCAAGTTGACTTGGCCCACTTCTCCAAGCAAGAAGCCCTTCTCCAGGGGCTGAGTCCTTCTAAGAACATGTGCATACAGGGCAGTTCTGCTCTCTCATACAGGACTGCTATTCGTCGGAATTAAGCTGAAAACACACAGCAATTAGAAGTCAGTGGTATTGGTGCTGCTGCTGCTGCTTCTGGATAAATATCAAAATAGCTGTCCACTTAAGTTAGACAATAACACCGATTGATTCCACAACGTCTAGTTTTTTCTCTTCCAGTCTATGCTTAATTTCTTTCAAGAGATGGAAGGAAAGTACCTTCTAGACTGACTAGTCCAAGAAGGCATTCCAAAAGCCCTGGTGGAACAGTGATTCAGTGCTCAGCTGCTCCCTGAACATGCGCATCTGCCAGCCACACCACAGGAGAGCGACCAAACAGTCTGCTGCCCTGAAGACTGACAACCAGATGGTGACAATTGCACACCTCTTCTTAAGATGACTGAGTCATTGAATTGTACGATATGTGGACAAAGTGCCAATAAAACTGCTTTTAAAAAGATGTGCAACCATGAATTAATGACACTAATAATAAAACCACCTTCTGCCCCAGAGGAATGATTTTTAATGTTTTCTATCCTAAAATGATAATGGTGTTTCTAAAGTGAACCAGAGACATAGACAATACAGAGATGTCTGTATGGACGTTGAGCCTACCCTTAATTCCAGCCCCAGTCTAAGAACAGTTAGTTCTTATGGCATGGTCCTGCTTGAGGCTCACTCTCATGGAGAAATTATTGAAGATGTGAGTGCCATCATCAAGTGTGGTGAAGAAAACAGATGGTGCCCAGCTAGTAGGAAAAAAAAGAAAGAAAGCATCTGAGAATTTAAAGTCCTATCTTCAAACAAGCAGACACATCTAAGAAAGGCATCAACTAAATCCACTTGGAAGAGACACAGCAGCTTGTGTGATCCAAAGATTGTCAACAATAAAATCTAAATTTAAAGGAGGGTCTAGTATTAGAGATTAACTTATGAAGTTGGTTTTCAGAAAGCTAAGGGTAACAGTGGGATCCCAGAATTTGGTGGCAGAGTCTTAATGTGGATTGAGCCTCCAGGGAATCCCCTGTGAGCACTATCCAGGAATATGAATAGCCTTGCTATCAGACAGAAGCATTGTACAGTTGATTGTGGCACATTGTGTAATTAAATAACTTCTTATCATTTCATCTCCCTTTTGAACTATTTTAAAAGTTGTTTCCACTTCTAATATTTTCGACTTTCTTCTTAAATGAAGTTTTTCTGTTTTGTTTTGTCATTGTTGTTGATTTTTTTCCTTTTTTTAGTTTGTTTGCTTCCTGTCTATGTTTTGTATGCTCTTCTATATATGAAATCCAGGATAGATAAATCTGCAGAAAAAGTGACTGGATTAATAATTAAATATGGTTGTGACAGGGGAGGTTGAGGCAAACTGGGAACTAACATTGAGAATAAGAAAAAAGAAATGTTCTGAAATTAATTGTGGTGAAGATTTCACGACTCATCTTCATTTGATTGAATGATTGAATTGTGTAATATGGGAATTATATACCAATAAATTTGTTCTTTAATAGTTGTAGTCATGGAAACCCTATGGGTAATTCTTCTCTGTCTATAGGCCATTTCTGTGAGTACCAATCTACATGATGACAATGGATTTTGTTTTGTTTTTGAGAAAAGATCCAAAGATGTAGGTTGGTGATTCCCAGTCTAGGTTCATCTAAGGCTCATTATAGAGAACTTTAAGTAGCATGGGTGCTGGGGTCCCATGTCCAGAGATTTTCATTCAATTAATCTAGAGTCCAACTGGCTGAAAAGAATTTACAAAGGTTCTTCAGGTGATTCTAACATTAAGTATCCGTTGTCTAGTGGTTCAAGAAATTTTAACAAGATAAAACTATTATCCATCAAGTATAGGGTATATCACTGGTGTTATGTGGGGTCCTGTGACATAGTTTATTTTGTGGTAATGGCCCTACATTCAGTATGGATTACACCTAAGCATAAAGAAAGCAAAATCCTCACCACTGCTCCAATAAACCACAGCCTAAAAAAATGGAGAAAAGATGAAAGTTGCCCAGGACCTCCAATGTCCCTGGAAACAGCAATAAGGGTATCCAATCACATATTACATTAGGTAAATCTGCTACAAAAGATCTCTTGGAGGGACTTAAAGCGAAGCAGCTACTTGGAGGACTGAAGTTGCCTGAACGAGGCCATGGGTGTTTCCATCACCTCATATGCCTGTGCAACCTGGACAGTGACAGAGATCGAAGAGGAAATGCTGGCTTTGGATGATGGAGTCTGAGAGCACAGTGAAAGGGCCATGGACTGCCAGGCAGTGACCAAATAGTCCCTGGAAGAACAACAACCAGGTCCTTCTTAGAAGTGAAAATGGAGAGACTTCATCTCATATACTTCACGCTTAACTGATCAGTTCCTGGAGAAGGACATCATGCTTGGTAAAATAGAAAAAAGAGAAGAAAAGAAAGAGGAGGAGGAAGAAGAAGACCCTCAAGTTGCTGAAGTGGCACAGTGACTACAGTGGGCTCGAATATCATAAGCATGATGGTGGCATAGGACCAAGCAGTGTCTTGATCCCTCATACATATGGTCACTCGCCGTCAGAACTGACTGGCCCCTCCTAACAACAGACAGGACAAGGGTCTTGCAACTACCTTCATGTGAATTGGGAGTAAGGTAGCTGTTATTTCCACCTGTGATTTCACAATTAATATCCCAGTTGTAATTTGTAAGGAAAAATAATGGAGAAAAGGACATCTATATCTATATAATATATATGGCATACATATATATAATAGTTTAAGTAAAATAATGTTTAGTCTGGGTAGACTAGAGAAGCAAATCCACTGAAAGTCATATGTATTTAAAAGCGAATTTTATATAAAGGGTAAGTGTACATTAAGAAAGCTTCCCAATCCAGTCCCACAAGTCCGTCATTAGCCCATCTGTCAAATGCCAATGTACAAAATCCTCCTCAATCTCACAAAATACCCAATGATGCCAAATGCAGGAGGGGAGCAGAATCAGTGAGTGTATAAGCATCTCAGTGATGGCAGGGGACTCCACGCAGCTACTCCAACACCCAGTGTTGCCTCAGGGTAGCTTCATGTAATGGCTTCTTCTCAGAGATGTCTCCCAGGAAGTGAGCCATGCCAGCTGAGGCAGGGAACTAGGTAAGGCAGCTGCAAGCGGTCTGACCATCAGAGAACAAGAGACAAGGCAGATGAGGTCCACTGAGTCATTTATCTCTCCGCCCTTCACTTAATCCCACATGTGTTCATTGGCCAGGTTGTCACAATAAACCTTACCTATCACAAATAGCAAGTCAACATCTATACATTTTTATGGTTTTAACAAACAAAATGGCTGCATGGTGACGTAACTGCAGTCTAGGAAACATGGTGCGAACCAAGGTGATAACACCACAGCGGGCTTGAGGGCAGCGTGGACAATGAACTGTAATTACAGTTCTGAGTAAGTGTGGAAAAGCAATGTTAAAAAACAAAAATGATCTGCCTTCTTTGATGGTCATACTTTCCAGCATCTAAAAAATAAAAACAAGCATATGAAATATGGTGAGCTGCCTATCAATCTCAGAATACACGACTTGGGGGGGTTGACAGTAACCTACTTTCAGGCTGCAATCAGGGAAAAAATTATTATTTCATATTTACTTAGAACTATTATTCTAATTACTTTGTAGATATTGATTTGGTTAATGGTAATGACATCCTGCATTTTAATAACCGTTTCACTGTTTGCAAAGCACTTTCACTTATGTTATTTAATTGGGATTCCTAATAACCCACTGTCCCTTTGTCCCAATTGGGGAAACTGAGGCCCAGAGGGGTTACCTAAATGGCATCCAATATGACACAGCTATGAAGTATAAATATCACCTAACACACCCCCAAACCTAAACAGTTGTAGTGGACTCAGTTCAGACTCCCATGTCCCCATGTCTCTCAGAGGAGAGATTCACTCTGTAGAGCATCCATGCTGACTTTGGGGATGTCTTGGCCAGGTCTTCTGAGGCAGTCTGAGACGGACTCAAACCTCCAGCCCTGTGGGTATCAGTCATGCACGTTGACTGCACCGCCCCAGACCCCAGGACTCCACTCTTAATCCAAGGCAGTGTCTTTTGTTGTGTTGTACTCCTTGTTGTTGCTCTTCATTCTAGTCCATTTTGCTCTCTCTGTCTTCCGTATTTGATTATAAAATCGCCCAAAGGTACTTGTTGCTGTCTACCAGTGAATTTCCTCGCTGACAACTCGCATCATGTTCAAGAGCACTTGATTGGAAGTATCTGATAAGGCACAGTTAGGCTGTACACAAAGGAAACCCCCCTGAAATTCCTCCACAAAAATATCTTCACTTAGGTTATTGACCAACTGCATCCTCCACTCCCACACAAGACAATAGCCAAAATTGTCTTTGTGAAAATTTGAACCCACCTTACTCCAACCGCAGACATGACCTTCCACTGCAAAAAGTGTGCTTGCTGCTCACTGGCTGTCAGACCCTGCTTCCCCGTGGTTTCCTGCTCTTCCCCTCCTTTCCACAGTGCTCGCCAGCAAGAGCTACTGGAGCCCCACCAATACAGGGCCACGTGGCACGATGCTCTCCATCTCCCTTTCTCCTCTGCCCAGAAGACCTGGCATCCATATGTAGTGGGCATCTTGACCTCCTCATTGGAAGGAGGCTCCCCAATCTCCCCTCCCTCCTTTTTTTGTTCAGCCAACAGGTCTGGGTTTGAAACTCCTATTGTGTTTTGGAATTATTTATTTATTGGTATGATGATCTATGTTGGGTCTTCTAAGAGTGCCCTGAGGGCGGAGGTGGAATCTCAGGCATATTTTTGCAGCACTTTATTCCCAGAGCCTAGCGAAATGCTTTTTGTTGCCACATGCCATCAAGTGAGTTCCAAATCTAGCAACCCTCTGTGCAACTGAGCGGAGCACTGCCCAGTCCTGCGCCGTCCTCACAGATCTTAGTTTGAGCTCAGTACTGCAGCTACGACGACATTCCAGCTTATCAAGTTGAGTTGGGGGTAGACTATTCAGAGTCCTCTCTTCTTCTTTCCATGTTCCCTTAGAAGTCCCCAAGGCATCCTGGGTCTCTAAGGGACACAATTTAAACCACTAGAAGTCCCTGAGGCTCCCTGGGACTCTAGGGGACACAATTTAAACCCCATATATCTGGTAGGAAAATCCAGGGCCAGCTACCGTACCAAACTGCCTGCTCTTGAGTCCCACGTGACCCCTGTATTTGGAAGCAGCTTACCAGGCTGCATTCTATGACACCTCTGGGAGGGTTCAAACTGCCATGATTGTGGGCTGTAGCCAAATGCTTAATCTGGCCATTAACCATTTACACTACCCCAAGACACCTAAAAACAGGTCCAGAAATCGGAAGTCCATGTTCTACCCGTACACATATATTTTTTTCAACTATGGACAATAAATTGTGTTATTGATCCAACTTCAGTGTTCATACAATGAAATAGGTGTGATAATATTTATCCATATTAATGCATTGGATTGTTTTGTAGGTAAACTAAAATAAAAGTGAAAATAATTTGAATAAGTAGCAGCACTTTACATTATTAAGTAAGCACGGGTTACACAGAGAGACTTTTTTCTCCTTCCTTAAGGGCTTTTGAATTCAGCAAGATTCAAGCCATAGAGGCATTCCAAAGACATTGTGGCAGTCATGTGCTTATGTTAATTTCATGATTGAGACTTGAGACGTAGGAGTGGAGTCTAGCCTGTTAATCTGGAGATAGCTACTGAGTAGCCAATAAGGTCTCCATGTGGGCATGGCCTTTTCCTGAGACTTCTGGGAAATATCGTGAGATTTCCCTCATGGAGATAAGAAGCTATCTCCCCAGTTGTTGGGAGTTGGTCTCAGAGACAACAAACTACGGATAAGACAAGATGGCAGCATCCGAGGAACTGAAGGAGCTGGAAGAGAAGCCACATGGTCTTACCTTGATGAACCAGACTTCTGAAACTGGAAAAGCTATATGGAGATCCCTGCCAGCACTGAGTTGCTTCTATCACCACTGGATGCTATTGATAGACCCTGAGCCCTGGAAACGAGGAGCCATGAGGGGACCTCACCAGCGCTGGGATACTGCACCCACTGACCTGTGACTTTGTGAGTCAGAAGGAGACATTATAGACTGGAATCAGACATATGAGCTAATATCAGATTTATGACTTTGTACTGGACTGGCTTGCGATGCTTTCTCAATGTTCCATTCCTTTTGTATATAAACCATTCCCCTATATCCATATGCATGTCCATGCATTTGTTTCTCTAATTTACCCGGACTAACACAGACATAAACACCATGCAAGAACTAATACATTGTTCATTCGCATTATGGATGTAGACTGGTGGTCAGAAAAATTCTGTTTTCTGAAATAGAAAAATCTCTGCCTACAGCTCAAGAGAACTGGGTTTGCGCACATCTTGTCCTCCACTTCTGAGCTGTCTGGGTTCAGTATGTCACAAAACCACTATCGGAAGTCTCACGTGGGGGTGCCCCCTCTGCCATTACGGAGGGCCAGGGTTTGAGAAGTGAGGAAATGGTCTTGACAACATGGGTGTTTGGAAAATCAAACCAAACAGTCTCTGAAAGACTTTTGGAAAGAGTATGCATGCCTTAGCATTGCAACAAAGTCATATTACCCAAGCCCTTGTGTATTTAGTCAAAGTGCAGTGAAAATGTTGTCAGGGAAGGCTGTCCAAAATAGCAAAGACATACCAAGAATGACTAAATAATGGGGGAGAGAGGGCAAGTCTAGCCAGAGAAGGGCTGCTTTGGGCAAAGGTGTGGCCCAGGAAGAAGTCTTTTTTATTTTCTCTCCCATGGGGCTGGCAGGACCTAGCCAACTTCATGGGCTATTTCTCTCTTTCCAGGAGCTGAAGTGGGGTTCCTAAAAGCTTTGGATTATAGGCCAGAGACGGAAATCCAGGTGGGCAGAACGTGTTAAAAGAAGTCCAAGTACACTCAGGGATGCTTGTTTTTGATTCCTAGATAAGGATTATCTGGATTAATGGAGCCTCGTTGATGGAGTGTGTGCAGACACTAATTACCCTGAAATTACAATGGATTCCATTGGGATGGTGTATTCTCTTACTAACCACCGCCCTCCCCGCCCCCCCTCCCCACCCAACACTAAATGAACATGTCATTGTAATGAGATAAAAGACCTTGGAATGTATTTCCCACTTCCCGCCAAGATTTCTTCTTGTTTGCAAAATACAAGCGGCACTAGGCTACTAATCGGTGGCTGAGTTCGTTGGACTTGACTCACTGCGACTCATTCTTCAGAGCGTTCTCATGGCTGTGGCCTTGGGGAACAGATCACCAGCCCTGCTTTCTGAGGCCCTCCTGGGTGGGCTCTAACCGCTAACCTTTGGAGCAGTAGTCCACTGCGAACATGTTGCTCCACCTAGGGCCTCAGGGTCTCCCTCAAACCAAACCAAACTCACTGCCATCAAGTCAATGCCAACTCACAGCGACCATAGAGGACAGGGTAGACGTGCCCCTGTGGGTTCCTGAGAATGTGATTCTTCATGGGAATGGAAAGTCTTTCCTTCTTTTCCCATGGAGCATCTGCTGGTTTCAGACAGCTGACCTCTACGTAGCAGCCTAACCTGTCACCAGTGTGCCACCAAGGCTTCCAGCGATTATTCTAGTGCCAGTTTGTTGCATCCCAAGCAAATCAATCGGAACAATTCTTCCAATTTCTGGAAGTTGTTTCTGCCTCCTCTTTCCTTCAGGATCTCACCACTGATCCTCTGGTCCCCACTTGACAGCATGCGCAAGCTGGTTGGCTTACCCCCCAGCTTCTGCACCAGTCACTCTGAGGGCAAGCCTAACTGATGCCATTGCTAACAACTTCCCACAGGATCCTGAGGACGTTGATTCTAGATCGGCATTTGAGAACCATTGAACCAGGCAAATGAAGGAACTCTGGTGGTATGGTGGTTACAAATTGGGCATCAGTCTTCAAGGTCAGTAGTTCGAAACCATGACCACCCCACAGGAGGCAGAGGAGGCTTTCTGTGCGCCTTAACAATTAGAGAATGGGAAGCTCACAGGGGCAGTTCTCTCCTACCCTTTAGGGTCTCTGAGTCTTCATCAACTCAGTGGCAGTGAGCTGGTCAGTTGGAGAGAAATAATGAGGGTTTTTGAAGAGCCTGGCCAGAGGAAAGGATTTGAATGCGCAGCTCCAAGCTCTGCGCTGTATCTCCCTGAAGGACGAGGAACCATCACCCATGGAGTCACTGTTGCTGTCCGAGTTAGTCCTGCCTCATGACAACAAACACTGCCCGGTCCTGTGCCATCATCACAGAGCACATGTTATTATTTCCTAAATATGCCTATTTTCTAAGTGAAAGCATGGCTTCTGAGAGAAATGAGAGGGTATGTGGCTTTAGGAAAATATTTAAATGCCAGGGCAGGGTTTGACTCCTTAAAAGAAGACAAGATTAATGCAGTCGAATGAATGACTCTTTTCCACTTGGGGTGTCTATCGGAGGTTAAGGAGTGCTTATAGATCATTTAAGAATTGTATGAGGTTCCAGGAAAATGTATCTGTATACATCCATGAAAAATAATTTAAGCAATTTCTCAGAGGACGTAAGTGATGAACGAATAAGAACAAGAAATAATGAGTGTTTGTGTGTCTCGGAAGCTAAGGAGTTCGTGTGTGTGTGTGTGTTAGGGGGAAAACGGAGGCCCTCTGTGCCCATGAAAGTCTATAGCTTTGGAAACCCTGCATGGAGTCACTATGGGTTGTAATCAACTCCATGTCACTAAGGTCCTTTTGTTTGTTTGAATTATATGCCAGCAACAGTGCAGGGAAACCCTTTATATAAGTCACCACATTGAAGCTTGGCAATGACAACAACAGGTAGTCAGAATGCCCTGTTATAGATGAGAAAACCCTGGCAGAGGCAGGTCAAGGGTTCCAGCTCAAGTGCCCCTGCTAGCCATCACACAACAGGGTTTGGAGCCATGCACAGTCTCCTGAAGGGGAGCATGGGTGGGGCATGAGGATAGCTTATGAGAGATGTGGGGACAGTGTGTGCGCTGGTAGAATTTTCGCATTCCATGTAGGAGTATCTGAGTTCAATTCTCAACCCACCACATCATGCACAGACACCACCATCTGTCAGTAGAGACATTATGTGTCACTATGATACTGAACAGGTCTCAACAGAACTTCCCAACTAGCAGCAACAAGGAAGAAAGGCCTGGTGATCTACTTCCGGATATTGGTGAGGAATCCAATTTGTAGCAAACCATGGGGATAGTCCAAGACCTGTAATTTCTGTGTTCCGTTGAGCATGGGGGTGCCCTGCACTGCAGTCCAGTCCAGTGTCAGCAGACACCATCCTGAAGCCGACAGTCTCCTCAGCATATGTGAGCCTGGGTTATGAATGAATCCTGTTCTAGGCAATATTTCAAGTTACTGTGATCTCTGAACTCCATCATTCACAGATTTTTTTAAGTCCAAAGGACTGAACATTGTGGAACTGACCTCTGGTGTTCTCGGGTCTTTGATGTATCCACAGTCATCACCACATTCAGAATTTCAAGGTGACTTAGGAATCAGCTTCAGGAAAGCAAGCTGCCATGAGAGATTCACACCTTTGCCCTTTGTGTCTGTCTTAAAAATGAAGGCTTTCTTATCAGAGTTTCTGAGCAGAGGCCACCTCCTTGAAAGCCGAGGAGAAGCAGCCCATCGCTGCTTGGCCAGGTCAGAAATGTGACGAGATAAAGGGCAGCTCCTTAATGAAAACCACTCTGCCTCCTGCCAGGAAAGGAGTTTTCTTAGTGCATTTCAAGTCCCGTAACACCTCTTCTCAGATCAATGACTTTTCATAAATGCACCAGGAGATCTTTGAACCACTAATGCTTCAGGGGCTGTTTAGGTTGGAAGTCAGACTGTGTAACATAACTCTTCTCTGAGTCTGGCTCTATTGAAAGGTCTTGGGAAACAAGGCAGGATAATGTATGAGTATAAAAGGCGGAATGGCCATGGCCAAGTGGTGTACCCCTGCCTTAGCCTCCTGTTTATACAAGCAAATTGGACCAGGCTGATGGCATTCGAGCGGGGGGATGGAATGATAGCAGGGCTATGGGGGAGAGTTGAGTAAAAAGGAATTCAATTAAAGGTACCTTTTGATTGGCGTGAAGAAGCCATTTGCTTATGAAGTTAGAGAGGGGGAGCGAGTGATGGATTGGCTTCATCAACAGATTAAGTGCCATAGTAAAGTCGGCAATGAGCCCAGAGCATTTAGGGACCAGACTACAACATGTGTCTGGGAAGATGAGTGCTGTTTAATTTAAATACCTGTTTAAACGTTTGGGTTAACTGGAAGGTCGATAAAAGCAGACCCAAGCCATGTCAGACCCATTGACTGAGTCTTCTTTTCTACCACGTTTGCTGGAACAGAGACTACCTAGGCTGGAGTGAAATGGAACTAGTAACATTAGGTGGCCTTCCTGCATGGGCCCTCGGCTATGTGCCTGATCTCCCATAACTTTTACAGCAGCCCTGTGAGGTGCATCCTCAACTGTGACTGCACCTGCAGCCAGGTGGAAAACCACCTGCACTTTAGGGCAGATAAGTAACCCCACCATGTACACATCACTCTGAAATGGGGTCCTCAACCACCTCTTACCCTTAACCAGCATCCTGTTACTGCTGACTGATGGGTATGAGCTTGGTCCACCATGAGCCGGTACCTCACTCCTTTCCTCTGGAAGTTCTGAGACGGGGTCCGTTTCACAGGGGGCATGTACAGCGTCTGCTCACTTCAATGGCAATGCCTGAGAGAGACCCATTCCTTTCTTTCTTCTTAGAACGTCAGTCTCAAAGGTGCTTTGGTTTCTTTGTTTCTCTTTTGGACTGATGATAATATTGAGACAAGCGAAGAGCGTGATGTATTCTTCATGGACCAGAATTATATAACGATAAAGAGAATGACACATTGGCAGTGACGAACATGAACATTTCAGTGCATCCGAGCTCTTTCCTCGTTCTCCCTGGCGCTACACAGATAAAGATGCTGTCTGCCAGGAGAAGAAGCGTGATTTGGGTTCCCCATCCCCATCCAGGACCATAAGTTTGAAAAGAGCTATGGAGTCTGTGGCATTGAGAGAGCGTAGGCAAGCACACATCAGCCTGTGCTTGTTTTGCTTGCTTGGTAATCCAACACTGTGTATCCTTTAATATCCAGTTGTCATTGTATTGATTTCCACTCATAGTGACCCATCCTGAGGGTCAAAAGTGGAGCTGTGCTCCCTAGAATTTTCAATGACTGCTTTTTCAGGAATAAAGAGCCAGGTCTTTTCCCCAAGGTACCTCTGGGTGACCTTGAAACATCCATGTGTTGGTTAGAGCCCAGTATGTTTGTCCTTTGCACCACCCAGGGCCTCTAGACCCTAAGGTAGGACTCTACTATGCATTTTGGTAACAGGACACCATGATCATCTTTCCATATAAAGCACCAAAGACCTTCAGTAAATTGTCTGCCATGATCTTGCCCAGTGCTCCATCCTGTGACTGTTCCCAGACGGAGGACTTGAGGGAGCCCTCACAGCACTTACCTGGATGAAGGGGCACCAGACGTCCCCTGCACTTAACACTTGGTTCACATGTCTTCTTTCGACCTCTGTTCCTCGAAGATGACCCACTCTTAGCAGCAGCTTGGACTTGTACCTCTCCTAGAAATGGCAAAACACAGCTGAGGTGAAGTCCAAAAGCACTGTTCCAGTCCCGACCTGTGCAGGTTTATCCCAAACAAAATGTGGTTTACACATGTCTCTTCAATCAGCAGATGGCAGCCGTTCCCTCCACAATATGCTTACCTCGGTCCCCTCAGCATACCTTCCCCACACAGAAGGATACTGTTGGTGCCATGTGGATGGGGGTGGGGGAGGAAATGGGAAATTTTTGACAAAGCTTAGGTGTTTAACTTCCCAAATCATGGAAGCTTTGCAGCAACTTTATGGCATGGGAGCCTCACAGATGTTGACTATTTCTAGATGGATCAGGTGTTTTATGGGAGGTTGCAAAGCCCTGAAAAATGAGCCAAGAAAGGGAAGCCTGTCAATATTGAAGAATGGAACTGTGGCTATAACCCAGAACCCGGGGGAAGAAGACTGTAGAACTACAGTGGATGCAGTAGCTATTGAAGTTGGCGGTTAAGCATTTTCACCTGGTTATGCATTTTCCATTTTAAGGGAACATCTTGACCTCAGCGAACATTCGGTCAAAAGTGTTGCATGAAGATAGACCAGCTCAAAGAGCTGATCTCTCCATCAGTATCACAAATAAGACCGAGTTAATGAGGATGAAGTTATGTAAGGAATTATAACTGGGGCTAAGGCTTGGATTTACCAATACTATCCAGAGAATAAGGTCTAATTCAGGGCTGTGTGTCCGGTTAAATTCAAAGCGCACACACACCAGCCCAAAAGGTTATGGTGCCCCTTTTTTTTTGGGGGGGGGGAACAATTTCAAAGGGGTAGTATTTGTCCATTCAAAGGACACAGCACAATCACAGGGGCTTCGGAGGAAGAAGTTTTAAAGAAATAAACACCTGCATTGTTGAGAAAAAGTCCACGAGTGAGCTAAAGAAGTGCCTTGAGGGTGTAACAAGAGGCATCCTACAAGAATCTCATGGGGAAACTTCCCTTGTCCACCTTACATCCCTGATTTTGCCCCTTCAGACTTCTGTTTGTTCCCAAAACTTGAAGAACATTGAACAGCAGCACATTTAGGCTCCCTTAAGAGCACTCTAAGGGCCATTTTGGCAGCGTGTAAATCAAAGGGTGTGGGCTGCCTTGGGAAAGGGTGAGAGATACTGTGTAGACCTAGATGGCAGCTAGTTCACAAAATCATCATATCGTCTGTTGATGTTTTAGCTGACAGAGAACTGCCCCCTGGGTTTCCGAGACTCTCTTTACACGAGTGGGCACCTTCATCTTTTTCTGTGGAGCAGCTGGTGGTTTCAAACTGCTCACCTCGCAGCGAGTAGCCAACCTCAGAACCATATCCAAGAAAGATGTCTGTTGTGTCTTCACAGTACTGTTTGACTTAACCCTGAACTTCAACCCTTTTCAGGGGCCTCCGTGTTTTATTCCATTGCAATTTGAATGCAAACTTTTGACAGGGAAGATGCTGCAGGTGCCCATTGCTGGCACTGCCCTCTCCAGGGGAGTCCACACATTATAAGCTTGGAGTCATTTCCACAGATGCTTGGCCTATGAAATTGCTGTGGACAGCCCATAAGCCCAGGGTCAATGGTTAATGAATACCAGGAAGTGCCTGGGGAGAGGAGGCGGGCTGGTAACTTGGCAGCATGGGGAATAATTTATTCTCTTTTTCAGTTCCAGATCCCAGGCAATCCCAGGGGTCTACAGCTATGCTAGCACCAAGCCTGCACCCCACTAAGCCTGGACCAGAGTTGGGGGCAGTACTGAGATTTAGTACAAAGCATGGACCTCACAGACCCTTTTTATTATTTCCCATCAACCAAGTGGAGGGCTTTTTTAGATTGATATGTGCTGGGGGTTGGGTTTTTTTTTTTTTTATCTTAGTTTGGGGATGAGCTATCACCATGGTGATGGAAAATCTTTCTCTGACAACATTGCTGCTAAACCATTTGCCTAATTATTTGTATGCCAGGAGTCGAGGAAACCACTTGAGCCCTGTGCTTCCCTCACTACTGAGAGGAAATTTGACTTCAGCCATCTCTTGGATTCTTTACAACAACGTGGTGCCTATTTCCTACATGCTAGGGCCTACCAGGGATGGAGCCAGGTTTCAAGATTTCCCACAGCCTATCCGGGAAAAGGAATTCCTTGGGGTCTAAGACCGGGGACATGAGAAACAGGAGTGAGAAATCTACCATCTGTTCCAGGGAAAGGGTGCAGGGCCTTTCCACTTCTCCTCTGGACCCAACTGATCCTACTCTCTTCCACATCCCGGTGTGTAAAACTTGCCTGGGGCCAGAAACGCCCGAAGGCGACAATCAATGAGCTGAGAACTGAGAGGCCCAGGTGATGTGTCCATTCACATGGCTAAAACCATTTTTAACTCTATCATTTTTTGTTTTTGTTTCATTTTTACCCTTCACTGATAATCATTTTAATTAAGATTTCAGTTAGACTCAAGAAAAAAATTTTTTAAAATCTCTCTGGCATGTTCCCAAACCATATCCAGAGAACCTCCTGAGTCTGTCTTAGTAAAATAAAATTTTAAAAAAGAGGGAATTGCATGCTGAAAGTTGCAGCATTTTGCCCAGTCACACCCCTTCCCCTGCCTCCTACACCCACCCCCTCCACTCTCCCACCCCACTCCCCTCCCAGCCATGTACAGTTGGGCAGCACGGGCATCTTACAGATTGCATTCCGAGTCTGCTGCCTCTGAAGCTGCCTCATTGACCTCCAACCCTTTAGCCCTGTGAGGGCTTCAGATGCCTGGGCAGGAAGGAGCTGCTTGAAGCTGAGACTGCATCTTGGACTTGCACCGCATCTTTCTGTCCCTCTGGGATTCCATCTCTTTCCCCCTTGTCCCAGGACTGCTTGATTTTGCAAACCACAGGGACTTGGTTTGATCTGGGCTGTTATCAGTGTACTTCTGGAGGATTCCTGCAAGTGACAGCTTGGGATGACGCAGAGCCAGCCTGCTGGAGTCACACTCTTCTTTCCAAAAAGCACTGCTGCACACGCACCTCCCTATCCCAGCCTGATAGCAGGCATGCCCACCCAGTGCTGGGTGAGCAGAGCCTTCTGGAGTGGGATCCTCGCCTAACCCACCAGGCAGAATCCATGTGAGGCAGCTCCACCTCTCAGCGTGGCTCCGTGTGGGTCACAGGAGAGCTCTGTCCCATCATGGCCAGTGCAAGGGCAGACTTTACAGTAGTAGATTGTCTGTTCATCCTTGATGCCGCCAACCTTTCTTGGTTTTTCTTTGGTTGGTTTTTTAAAAATTGGCGGCTCATACAACTCATCACAATCCATCCATCCATCCATCCACTGTATCAAGCATATTTGTACATTTGCTGCCATCAGCATTCTCAAAAATATTTGCTTTCTACTTGAGCCCTTGGTATCACCTCATTTCCCCCTCCCTCCCTGCTCCCCTCTCACTCATGAATCTTTAATTCTTTATAAATTATTATTATTTTATTATATTTTATATTGACTGATGTCTCCCTTCACCCACTTTTCTGTTGTCCACCCCCCAAGAATGAGGTTATATGTAGATCCTTATACATAGGTTCCCCTTTTCTATCTCACCCTCCCTCCACCCTCCTGGTGTTACCACTCTCACCACTGGTTGGTCCTGAAGAAATCATCTGTCCTGGATTTTCTGTGTTTCCATTTCCTACCTGTACCAGTGTACATCCTCTGATCTAGTCAGATTTGTATGGTAGAATTGATATTGTGATCGTTATGGGGGGGGGAGGGAGAGAAAGCATTAAAGAACTAGGGGAAATATGTATGTTTCATCATTGCAACACTACACTCTGACTAGCTCATCTCCTCCCCCAACCCTTCTATAAGGGATATCCAGTTGCCTAGAGATGGGTCTTGGGTTCGCAATTTGCATTGCCCCTCATTCACAATGATTTGATTTTTTGTTCTTTGATGCCTGATACCTGATCCCTTCAATACGTTGTCATTATACAGGCTCGTGTGCTTCTTCTATGTGGGCTTTGTTGCTTCTCAGCTAGAGAAGCCTCTTGTTTATCTTCAAACTTAAGACTCCAGACGCTGTATCTTTTGATAGCCAGATGTCATCAGCTTTCTTCACTATATTTGTTTATGGACCCACTTTGTCTTCAGCAGTTTTTTCAGAAAGGTGAGCATATGGAAGGCCAGTTTAATAAAACAAAATGTTTTTGCATTGAGGGAGTACTTGAGTGGAGGCCCAATATTCATCTGCTACCTTAAGACTAAACCTATAAATATATGCACATAGATCTATTGGCCCCATCCTCATATATAAATATATTTACATATGTACATACCTGTGATAGTCCAGGTAAACTAGAGAAACAAATTTATAAACACACATGTGTATATAAGGGAGAGGTTTACATATAAGAGGAATTGAACATGAGAAAGCATTCCAACCCAGTCCAGTCCATAAGTCTGATATTAACCCATATGTCTAATACCAGTCTATAAAATCTTCTTCAGACTCACAAAGCACATGAAATGATGCCAGGACAATCACAGATCAGTGGGTGCAGAGTCTTGTGTATCCAGTGGTGGTAAAAGCATCTCAGCATGGTCAGGAGTCTCCATGTGGCTTCTCCAGCTCCAGAAGTCAGGTTCCTTCAGGGCAAGCCCATACGGCTTCTCCAGTTTCCAGGGCGCAGGGTCTATCAGCATACTGTCATGTGTCTTGTCAGTAGAGCCTCTTCAAGGGACTGAGTCTATAGTCTCTCACTTTCACAGGGGAAATATCACAAGATTTCTCAGAATTCTCAGAGAAAGTCATGCCCAAGCAGAGGTCTCATTGGCTATCTCCAGATTGACAGGCTAGACTCCACCCCTATACTCCCAGTCATGAAATTGATACCAAAGTATGTGACTGTCACAAAGCCTTTATTTAAAATTCTATAGATGTGTTTTGCTTCCTATTCTTTCCTCTATTTCCTTTTACATTCCTCTTGTCCCACTATCATGCTCAGCCTTCTTTTAGTTTCAGTAAATTCTCTTGGCTACATTACCTTGGTCAAATCCTACCAGGCCTCCTATACCCTACTAACCACCGATTTTGAATCACTTGTTGTTCCCTTGTCCCTAGGTTTGTTAATACCACTACCTTTCCCCGACCTCCCCCTCTCCCATGTCCCGCCAGAACCATTGGTCTGATTGTTTTCTCCAGATTGTTTATCCAGCCTACCTTTTCCAGCTAGACCTGCAGAAATAATAGTATGCACAAAAATAAGACAGAGCAAAACAAAGCAATAAAAGACAGCAACAATAGCAACAACAAAATGACAAAAAAGAAAGACCTGTAAATTTCAAGGACTGTTTGTTGGCCTTTAGGAGTGTCTTCCGGTGGAGTATCATGGAGTGCCATGCCCTGGTCTCAAAGTCTGTTTTTGGTATTCCCTTGGGACTTTCTTGCTCTGCTCTCCTTGCTGTTCCGTTCCACTCCCTTAGTGGTTTGCCTGGGTGTGGTGGGATCAGGTGGAGTGCAACTCCCACACTGTGTCTCCATTGTTGTCCCCTGTAGGACCACGGATCAGTGAGGAATGTCGTATCTCATAGTGAGGTTGATCCAATGGTCCTCTCTGTACATTTGCTGCTCTGAACAGGGATATCATCTTCAAAGCTTGATGGGCCAGGATATGCTCCACTCTCTCCCCCACCCCCTTCATTTGCTTCCCTGTGCTCTGATCTGATGTGTCTCTCTCCCTGAGCTGCAGCTTCAGTGCTGTCCTATGAAGTAAATTCTTCTCAGGGCAGGGACACTTAGTTGGGCTTGGGACTCCCGCTCTACTGGTCCCCTACTTCATGCTAATATGTTGCATTCACATATTGGAGCACCAGGTTAAAGTCTGGTCCCTCTTTCCCTGTGAAGATAAAATAATATGCTCACCTTGGGTGGATTCGGACCCTGTTTCTCCATCACCCTGTTCTTTATTTCCCCTTATTTCTCCCCTCCCCTTTTAGTTGGCTACCATATGTATCCCTGGATTTGGTCTGGCCCCTTTGATACTACCTGGA
The DNA here is from genome assembly GCA_004026705.1 of Nesogale talazaci. NCBI lineage: Eukaryota > Metazoa > Chordata > Mammalia > Afrosoricida > Tenrecidae > Nesogale > Nesogale talazaci. The sequence goes on from PVJH01002838.1 coordinate 127,719, forward strand.
CCTCACCCCAGGAGCATTTGTATACAGTAGCTGATCTTTCTATTAGAAGCGGAGCACACTACCATTTGCACAGCCCAAGCACACATCAAACCTCACAGCTGGCAGTAAGTAGCGTGTATCGGTCCCACGGCCCATGGACAGGGTTCGACTGATAGCACTCCTTCCCCTGAGAGTGTAGGCCTCCAGGTAAGCAAGGATGTGCTTCCGCTCACAGGGCCTGCTGGAGGTGGTGCTTTTGCTGAGTGGAGACTCCGGAATCCTTGCTGAATTCCAGCCCTGCTGCTCTTAAGATAGGCACATGGCACGCGCTCACTGGGTGGGAGATATTGTCAGACCAAGATGAGATTTGGGAACCCAGGTGGTGTCGTGGTGAAGCACTGAGCAGCGAGACCTAAGACCCACAGTTCAAAAAACACCAGCCCGCTCTGAGGGGGAAAGAAGCAGCTCTCTACTCCTGGGAAGAGTTATAGACCCAGAAACCCACAGGGGCAGTTCTCCCCTGTCCTGTAAGGTCACGTGTGCCGAGCCAGAAGTGACCCTGTGGCAGTACATGAGCGCTGGCAGTGTACTGCAGTCTGTTAGGTCTGCTAACCATTGCTGGCCACAAGGTCGGCACTCCAACTTACCAGCCATTTCCATAAGACTTTCTTCTCTAGTAGAGATTCAATTCACTACCTATGGCTGGAGCTCTTCTCAAGTAGATAGGATAGGTCTAGATTTTTGAACCCTAGAAGCCAAGAATCAATGGCTCCCTTTCTTAGGTTGTGCCCCGGAGACAAAATGTTTTTTTTTAAAAAGTGCTAGATAGCATAAATCCCAGTCTTCCAAACACTAAGACCAGAAGAGGTAGGAGGTCCCCTGCTCCCACTACCAACTGCTCAGGAGAGGATTCCATTAGAAGGCCCTGGGTAGCGGAGGGGAAGGTGGAGCAAATCATCAGAGACATCAGGCCTGTTGGTTCAATAGAGACAGGTGGGACCCTCAAGACTACAGCCCTTTTATCCTTCACACCTGGGACTGAACTCCTCTTCATGATAGAACAATGAACCAGTTAGGCTCAAAAGGGCAGCCTTTACCCAAAGGCAAAGTTCTGAGGGCTAGAAAAGAATGGGGGATGGAAACCAGAAAGACCCCGGGAGGCAGTGGGGTAAGTGATGGCGCATGGAGAGGATCCTCCTGGGTTAGATGAAACCACACCCCTATGAACAATCGAATAAAAACCAGATGTTCTGCTTTATCGATCTTCAGCCAATTCACAGTAACTTTGTAAGCTTGGTACCAACAGGTACTCATTGTTGCTCTGACGCGAGCAGATTGCAACACAGCGTCCAGACCAAGGGGGAAAGACCCGACAGTCTACTTCCAAAAAGTAGTCGTGAGAAACTCAATTGATACGATGATCAGAGCCCACTGTAAGCATGATCACCCAAGTTCAGAGCCAACATCAACTACAACACAGGCCTGAGACTGGGCAGCAGGGAGCAGGGAACACATCCATGAACTTCATCAGAGTGGTCTCTGTCAGGGAGTCATTGCAGACTCGAAGCAACCCTATGGGACTGGGTAGAACTGCCCCTGTGAACTGCCAAGGCTGTCACTCTTTATGGGAATAGAAAGTCTCCTCGGTCTTGCACAGAATGGCTAAGGGTTTCGAACTACTGACCTTGTAGTTCACAGCCCAACATGTAAGTAACCACTGCACCACCAGGGTTCTAGGATCAAAACACGACCTACCATCAGTACATAAAGAGCCTGCCCAGTGTCCATCTTTCAACATGGCAGAAGACTGGGAGGATCGCAGAGATTCTTAAGTTGGTTTAAAACCTACCCGGCTAGTTAGAATTCACCTCCAGCCTGCTCTGTCTTTCCTAGAGTAAATTGTTTTAGGATGAGGAATCCATGACTCCACAGGGATGGCGACTTGCCTTCTGCCACCCAGCTAGCTTTTGTGTGGAGAGTTTGAAAGCCAGCTCTGCCTCTACCTTATTCAGAACTCTTTCCCTCGTACTGTGTCGTCTTCTGTGACTGTCGCCCAGATCCTAGAGGGTTCTATCTCCTCTGGAGATAGTTATCTCCTGGAGAAAGAGCATGTGCCCTCCTCCAGGCACTGCATGTGGTAGGGCATGGACTAGCCAAGGAGAGGAGAGAAAGTCATTATGCAGGGGTTGTAGCATGTGAATGAAGACCTCCGGCTAAAATAGTTTCCATCCTGGTGCTCCTCCACCCTCCTGACTTCAGCGGCAGCCCCAGCACCCACCACCACCACCACCACCCAGCATTTGGCGAAGCTAAGAGCCTTCTGAATAAGGGAAACACCCCACTCTTCCACTCTCTCTAAAGCCTTGCCTCAGGGAAGGGATTCCATGTTTAAGTTAAATTAATTCGAGCTGCTCTAACAAATGAATTCAAAATAGTGCACAATGACTCAAACGAATGAAGGTTTATTTTTCTCTCATATAAAGTCCCAGATGCCTTTTCCTGATGGGTGGGTGGCTGCACTCCAAAGAGTGATTAAGCGATCCCTTGAATGAGGCTCCATCACCTTCAGTACGAGGCTTCCTGGACTTCACAGGAGGCTGGCCTGAAGCCTAGAGTTTGAACTCAGCAAAGTTTCAGGGGCCAGGACTGGAAATGGTGGACATCATTTATTCGTATAGCTCATTGGCCAGGACCATGTCTAACTACAAGGTAGGCTGGGAAATGTAGTCTTTTCATTCCATTTTCTTTATCTTCTCATTCCATTTCCATGAACTTTACAAAGCCTCTCCCTAGGTGCTCACGAAGACACAGAAATAGGCTTGTCTGTGTCAGCCAGCCAATGTCTGCCAACCTTCTGAACCAAGATTCAGCAAAGTCGTTAGGTAAAAGGCCAGAAGGGAAGTACTTTAGGTTTGGTGGGTTGCATGGACTTGGTTGCAAGCACTCCTCCTTCTGCCAGTGCAGTATGAGATCGGCCATCAGCAAAACTAAACCCTCTGCCATCAAAACCATCCCGACTGCTAGCCGCCCTGCAGAACAGAGGAAAATGCCCCACCAGCTTTTGAACACACCAACGTGTTCAGGAGCAGACTGCCACTACGTTCTCACCTGGTGCTGCTGAGGCATTTGAAATGGCTCCTTTTCAACCATTTGGTTAGCAGCTGAGTGCTTTTGCCCCAGCCTGATCAAAACTCACTGCCATCGACTCCATGCTGACGCATAGCAGCTCGGTCAGGCAGAGAAGGCCCCTGTGAATTTCCATCTTTCTCCTGAGGAGCAGTTGGTGGTGTGGAACGGCTGGCCATAGACCACATGTAAACAAGAGGGGGGAAATGTTACGTACAAAACTCATGGTGGGCCAGATTTTCCAGCCATCATTCTAGCTAAGGGAAGTACCTATTCCAAAGCAAGAGACAAAATAAAGTTCAAAACTGTGTGTGTGTGGAAAGGGGTGAGGGGAGAACTTGTTTAATCTTTTATAAAAGAGAAATGTTTTCATATGTGCTTCAAGTGACAGGAACAATAACTATAACTTAGGAAGCTTATTGGAAGCACAACTTCAAGGTCCCTTTGCCAATGGAATGCTCCCTAGAGGCAAAGATGGTGACAATTTTTCTCGGGGGTACTTAGGACATGTTACCCAGAGAGATTAGTCCCCAAAGTCTTGATGGTGTAGTGGTTATACATTAGACCACAAAGCTCTAATTCAGCAGTTTGAAACCACTGTGTGCCCCTCCAAAGAAAAGATGGGGCTTTCTATTCCTATAAGGAGTGTTAAGCAGGGTTCTCTAGAGAGAGAAAAATAACAGGACACTTATAATTTTATATGTGTGTATAAATATATATATATATATATAGTATGTTTATACAACACGAAGGAATATAACAGCAAGTCAGTCCACACAGCAGTACAGAGAACTCAGTTCAACTCACAGTTAATATATTGAAGGTCCTTCAACTCACTCAGGCTGCTGATCCAAGATCAAGGAAGCAGACAGCAGATTTGCCTGCAGGCACAGTATGCAGATTCTGCCCAGCAGCCGCAGACAGGAGGGTGGGGCAGCAACAATTCATAGAGAAGGAGCAACAGTCAGAAGCAGGCCCCATGGAGTCTCTAGCTCCAGTGAGGTACACACAGCAGCATCATTCACCAGCAGGATGGTGAAGCAGGTCTTTAAGGAGCCTCAAGCTCTAGCGGTGCAGGCCAGGCACCATGCTCCACAGGTTGGCTCTGCTCACTGGTAGTGCAGCACACGGTTGAGCCCAAAGAGTAGCTCAAGCAGCAGCACACTGAACAAAAAACCTAACTATTACAAAAGAAGAGGCCGGCCCTTGTTGAAGAACATCTTGTTTGGTAAAGTGGAAGGGCAGTTAAAAAGAGGAAGAGCCTCCAGGAGATGGACTGACACTGTGGCTGCTCCAATGGGCTGGAAGATAACAGCAATTGTAAGAAGGTCCAGGGCCCGGGCAGTGTTTGTTCTGTTGTGCTGTGACTGAGGACTGACTCACAACACTGAACACCTGTCAGCGGCTGTGGGGAGGAGCCCGGGAATCTGCATTTCTAAGTGCTCCCCAGCTAGTTTCTGTGAAGGTGGTGGGTGGTCACAATTCCATAAACAAGACAAATATGAAACTACTTCCCGTTCTCTTGTGGGTGGGATCCAGCATGAGCCACCGGTCTAATTACCAAATAACACTCAGTGTTATTCCAGTCATCATTCCAGGAATCCAGTGGGAAGTCTCACTTTGATTGCTTCTTTTTTCCTCCCAAGAAGACCGTGAGCCACTGTGAGATAGCAGGGAGTCAGAGTGAATTTTAGGTTTTTCTCATTGATGTTTTTTTAAGAAGTTGAATGTGCATTAACTTGGACTTCCAGCTGACCAGTAACTAACTGTGCCTCCCGAAACCCCCGCACTGACTATATGGAGCCGGAAGGTGGAGAGCCAGGAGCTGACCACAGACAGTTGCTAGTTGTGGTTCTCTTAGACCTCCCGCCCTGCCTTATCTCCCCTGGAGATAAGCATGCTGAGCCCAGGTCTGAGAAGGGAGAGAGCTCGGGCTGGAGAGGAGTTTCCAGCCGTGGGGAAGGAGTTGATACAGCGGGAAGATTCAGATCCCTCGTGCCAGCTTCACCCCTCCCTTCGCCACACATGATTCAGCTAAAATGAAAAAGGGTGGGGGGGAAGCCCTCTCTCTACAGACCCCAGACCGGAGCTTTCAGCTGCTTCCCCCTGGGCAAAGAGGTCATTCAGTGGGAGCATTTCTGCTTTCTACTTGGGAGATGCAGGTTACACTCCTGGCCAGAGCACCTCCTATGTAGTTACACACACAGACACCCCCCTCCCACCCCATCAGGACAGCCTGCTGAATTGGTGGCAGAGGTATCACAGGGGTCCCAGCCCCAGCTCATGATGGGGTGACACAGGAGGTGGAAGTGTTCCATTCCCTTCTGCAGGGGGGGTCTCCTTGTGCTGGCACATGACTCCAGGCAGCTAGGAATAGCAGCTTCCTCCTCCTGTTCCCTGGCAACCCAGAGTGGGAAGAGCCAAACAGGCCTGGAGAGTGGCCAGTTGTGGGGCACAAAGACACTCCCCAGAGGTCACTTCAGAGGACCCACCAAGGGCACAGCCAGCTGTGCTGCCCACGTTCCCAAAGGCCAGTCGAAGCAGAAGGAAGAAGAATCTGGCCTTCTACGAGAAACGGACAGGTCCACCACAAAAGCATGAGCAGGTCCATGTGAATGTTTCAGCAGTTCACCACCCATCCTCAGAGATAAGAGGAGGGAAGGAATCCCTCACAGACAGCCCCCCACCCCCACCCCAGAGGATGAGGGACAAACGCTCCAGGCTGATGTCTGGGCTTAGGTCTTTGCCTCTCCCAGGCCTGTGTGTTCTCACGGGCTCCTCGGGTCCTGACAGCCTCTCTTGGCTGTCTTCTCTGGAGAAAGGGTGTGCCAGAGCCCAGCCCTGTGCTGCCCGGTGACTTGGCAGGACCGAGCTCAGGGTGGGGTGCTGCTGGCAGCAGAGCAGATGCATCTCCCTGGAAAAGGCAGCTTTTATTTTTATTCTGTGTGCATTTTAGTGGCTCGTCTAAGAGTTCCCTAATGGGCAAAATGCAAGCACAAAGTGGCTTAAACAAACATTTGTTTATTCCATGGATGCAGACATGAGACTACCCAGAAACTTTGGTGGGTGGTCAACTAAAAAGGAGAGTGGGACCATTGGCCCCACCCGCACCTTCCCCTGTAGTCTGGGGTGGAGTCTCAGACTCAGCCTCCACATCAGCTTCTTGGGTTGGTTCTAGTACAGAGGCTTTAAGGAAGATAGCATATAGGGAAGAGCATACAGGATTCTGGGAGAAGGGGCATCTTCTTTTGCTTGGAGTTTCTTTTGAAAAGTTGTGTTTTGTTTTGTCTTGAAGATTTATAGGAAGAATCAAAACCTTATTCAGCAGTAAAATCTAGAAAACTTTTCAGTCTGTGTTTATAAAGGCCTTCCTGTTCTGCTGGTTTCACAGTGGCTCGCTCTCGGCTTTTAACTGAAAGGTTGCCAGTTTGAAGCCATCTTTCCCCTTCTCAGACCCTCGGTAGTTCCAGATTACTTCTGTGACTGCTCATAAAAAGCAAACAAACCAAATAAAGCTTCACAGGTCTTTAAGGCCACTATGCCATTCCTTAGGGTATGTGTGTGTGTGTGTGTGTGTGTGTGTGTGTGTGTATTACAGACAAAGGGTCACCTCCCTGTCGGGTGGGTTATCCATGCCATGATGGTCACTGTACGTGGAGTTGCTGCTGTAGGACACACCTGTGAGGTCATCCATTCCTGTGGGGTACTTGGCCCCGCTGTGGCGAGGAGCCTGGGGGAGCATGCCATTGATCTTGAGGAGCTACCTACAGATGCTAGGCAAGTCGGCCTGCCCCTTCCAGCCTGCTGCATGAGGGAGGCTGGCAAAAGTACCAGGAATGGCCTCCCAGCTGCCAAGCCTGCTGTTTTCCTTTCCTTAACAGCCGAATTCGGTGAAAGCTTCCAGCATGTCGAGGTTTGAGCATTTCCTGCTGCATTCCATGTCGTTACTCTTCCTGCTTCCTGACTCCTGCCCGGCCCTTCTGTGTGCACCATCCAGGGCCTGCTGGGACCTTGCTAATAAGAGGAGCATAGAAAGGAAAGGGAGTCCCTAGGTGATGCAGTTTGTGACCGTGTTTGGCTGTTAACCAAAAGCTCAGAGGCGCAAGTCCCCCCAGAGGTGGCCTGAGAAGAAAGCCCTGATGATGTTTCTTCCAAGCCCCCGGCCATTGATAGCCCTGTGGAGCGCAGAGCTGTGCTGAATGCACGTGCGGACTCCCAAAGCACCAGGAGAGACTCGGTGACAGCTCTTAGAAGAGAAGGTCCAGAGAGATCTGGAATGGGAGCGGGAGGAGGGAGAGTCATGTCTGGAATCGCGGGTGATTCGTGAAGCAGTCAGAGTGACCTGCCACAAGAAAGGTTCAGTCCAGGCCTGACTGGAGCATGGCCCGAGCCTGCTAACCATCCCAGGGCACGAGTCCTGAAGCAGAAGCTCCGGAATGGCTGCTGGAGGAGAATCACACGTTAGGTGGCTATGCAGGAGCTGCATTGACTTGAACACTTAGAGAAGTCGCCGTCAGGAAAATCTGAGTTTGTATAGAGAAGACAGAGAGGTCACAGAAACCAGTCATTCTCAGACACGAGCAGTCACTTCGTGAAGTTAGCCTTCTCGGCTGGAAGATGCAGGGCTATGGTCACATGGAACAACTTAGTCAATCGGGGCCATAGAGTCCATAGAGTTAGGGGGGACACTTCAGTATGGTGAGTAGCAATTGGGGTCTTAAGAGATGGCGAGCGACAAGCAACTGTTGGTCCATCCTCATCTGGAGCAAAAGAGAAAGAAGGAAACTCAAAACCCGAAAGAGAAAGCTGACAATCTGCAGGAACCATAGCATCCTTTCCTCTAAGTTCAGGAGAACTTGATGCCGGCTCAAGCGCCACCACCAAACCTTTGGACCAGGGCCACAATGGATGGGATCCCGACCGAAAGGGAACCGCTTCAACGTCTCAAAGAATCCAAATCTACTGGCACCAGTGTGAGCAGACGTACCCTGGGCCTGTTGCCCTGAGCCACTCTGTAAATCTTGAGCCAAAGCTCTGCCCTGGCATCCTCTCTCAGCTAACGAGCGGGTCGGCTTATAAATTAAAGGATGTCACCCGGGAGTAAGTACTGTGCGTCAACAAAATCCTAGATGACACCGCGTGGTCAGCGGTGACTCTGAAGCACAGATGTGAAGGTTGGAGGGGGGACGGTGAGACGGCTTCGTGGGAACAGAACAATGAGAACCGAAATACTGAGAACATTGGCGTGGTGAGGAGCAGGGGACCCACCTCATCGAGCAACGAAACTTCTGAGTGTGCAGACTCTGTGGTGTACCTTGTCACCAAAGACACCAAGTGTTGTTTTAAAAAGAAAGAAGAGTTAGTATCGCTTTAGCACAGGAGGGTTGACATGGAGCTTAGAGAGATGCACCCGCGGCAGATTCCACTCTGGATTGCACCCCACACTAACAGTGGGGCCACGAAAACTCGCCCTCTCGACATTCGCAATCACACATGGAAAGAGGATACTAGCAGTAATTATGTTTATGGAGCATTTGCTACATTCCAAACCTTAAGTGAAGTGCTTTCCATAATGGTGCAACAGAGAAATCACATCCCGCCTGTGAGGGACATCAACTTGGTACTCTCTCTGATGGCTGAAATCACCAAAACTGGAGGCCCAGAGAGGGGCAGCCGAGGCGTGATCTTTGCCATGCTGGCACCACTGTCCTTGTAACGGGCTCATTTGATTGCGAGGATGGCACGAGGGACTTGTCCGGAGCACACAGTGTTCAATAAATGATCATTACAGCTATTAAGGTGGTTTCATGGATGGTTCTGTCCCAAGTGGAATCATTTCTCAATTTATAGGATTGGCCCGCCTACTTCAGGAAGGAGGATGGTGTTCCCTCTCATTTTCACTAAACTTCTGTACTAGGCAACCTCTCCTAAAGAGGCCTGCTGGGCCGGCCTAAGTCCACTTTCTCAGTGATTGGTGTGATCCTCTCTCTGCCGGGCCCTTCCGCCCATGGGTGGGATCTTGATTTCTGCAGCAGAAATGCTGTCTTTTGGCGCCCATGTGTGTTTCTGCCTCCGCCTCCACCTCCTTGGCACTGTGATTGTCCTTACTGTTCTCTCTCCCCAGGACTCGGACCAGGAGGCTCTTGCTAGCTGACTGGTGGGATTTTCTCATCCGTCACTCGACGGGAGGCATGGGGATTTGTCTTAGAACACTAGATTGTTGAATCGTCATCATTGTCAGATAGCAGCTTCTCCAGCCCTTGTGAAAACAATTCCTGGTTTGATGGCTTCTCTGTATCCTGCTGGGGGTCACTGGCCAGAGGGAACCTGGCAGGGGAGACTTGGCAGAAGGAAAGAAAAGCAGAGAACTAGGAAGTGAGGAAGAAGAGAGAGATGAGAGCAGTGTTGCCCAGAGAACTCCAGAGATTTGAAACCAGAAGATCCTTGCTGCAGTCAGCCAAGGTGCAGTGGAACCCCACCCGTGATGGCCGCCGTGCCAGGCAGAATGCGACATTGCCCCTGCCTGTGCGACTTCCCAAGTCTTGGGATCCTTTCATCCCTGCTTTTCGGCACTGTGTCTTGAGTGCTCTCCAATCAAGGGGGCTCATCTCCCAACACTGTATCAGATCCAATTCGAAGGAAGATATTTAGAAAAGTATTGATTCCAGTGTCTTAATTTTATCAACCAGGGTAGGAGGTTCCAGACAGGTTAATTGCTGAAGGTTTCGCAATTAGGATTAGGTATCACATTTGAACAGTCTTAGCCAGAACCCTTGTCTCAGTCATTAAATGAACATGTAACCCATGCGTAGTGCCAAACTCTGGCTTTAGCATCCTGGAACTTAGAATCCCACTGCCATTAATGTGCACTTCCCCTGGACTTGGCAGGAACTTTTATGACCTGAACTTAAGAACAGCCATCTCGAGGTGGCGATGGTTTCCATGTCCAGGGAGGTGGACCTGAGCGACTTGGGTATCAGAATACCCAGAAAAGCTGGCTCAAGTATATCAACGTATAGAGGGTTGTCACTCAGTCGGTATGAAATTTGTTTCTGGGTGGATATATAGCACTTGTCAATGACCAGGGGGTTTTGTTCCGTTGTGTTTTCCTACCTTCCTGAAGGTTTTGTTTTTGTTTTGTTTTCCTGGAGTCTACAAAGTCTTCACTGACTTCAGAGATTTTTTAGATCCTCCTGCAGATGCAGCTACCCCCTTATGATGGAATGAATTACGTGCCCCTGAGATTTGTGTTATATATCCCATCCTGTCTGCCTTTGGTGCACAGCACTGGCAGGTATTTCATCCTGTCGTCGTTAGGGTGGCTAGAAGTCAGACCTGCCTTGATGGAACCTAATGAATGACACCATGCCTTTGGTTATCATCCCATTGGGGGAGGGTTTTTCTTTGTTATCTCAGCCGGACCAGATTAGTACAGAATGTGTCTTGAGGGGATCTCTCTCTCTCTCTCTTTTTTTTTTTTTTGGCATTACTGCCCTCTGGTGGGAGTGGGAGGCCCAGCCTTGCTCCTGGAGAGAGCTGCTGCAGGATTTCAACTGCCAACCCAGTGGGCCGCAGTCCTGAACTCAACCACGACCCCACTGGGGCTCAGACCTAGAGGGAATCTCTTCTAAGATGTGAAAGAGATTGAACAAGCAGAGGTGGGGGGAGCCTGGTCCCAAGACCCATGGAGATCTCCGAGGAACCAGGAACAGAAGCGGATGAGCTAAGTGTCTTCCTTCAGAGTGGTTCTGAATCCAGACTTCTAGCCCCCTAGATGGTGAGAACCTGGGCATCTTTCTGTTAGAGCCGCTCTGGAGAGCTCAGACGCATCTTCTCCATCCCACTTGTGTCTCAGAGCATAGGATGAATGGGAAAGCAAATGTCTTCCCCAGGGAGAAGCTGCCTCAATGGCAGCCTTGACCTTTTCCACTTTTTCATGTACGTCAGACTTCCCTCACAGGAGAATCCTGAATCCAGGCCATTCCTATTTGTTCTCCTCATCTTCATTTCATACTTCTTATAATTCTGCAGATTCCTGGATGCTCATTAAATTGATACTGACATTTCACTCCATGTACCAAAATCCTGGACGGTATTGGTCCTGAAAGTCTGCTAGATTTAGCTAGAGACAGAGTTCAAGACAGAATGAACGTATGTAAACAACAGATGCTCCCAAATACCCCCCCTCTCCCAAAACCAAGCTCATTTCCATCCAGTTGATGTTGACTCATGGTGGCCCTTTAGGGCAGAGTAGAACCGCCCACTCTGAGTTCCTGAGATGAACTCTTGGAATGGCAATCTTTCTTTTTCTCCTGTGGAGCGGCGGGTGGTTTTGAGCTGCTGGCCTTGTGGGTTGGAACCCCTGGTGTAACCTCCGTGCTATGAGGGCTCCTCCCAGATAAAATGGCTGAATCACTTTTGTGTCGTAAGGAGCAGTGGCAGTCCAGGAATGTCGTCAAGCTCGAGGAAATCTAGAGTGAAAGCATCCGCGGTCCATCTTCCTGCCTTCATTCCTTCTCTCTGTCCTGCCATGTCTCCTTCCTTCTTTCTATTTTCCCTCCCCTTCCCCCTTTTCTCAGTGCAGACACTTGCTGTGCTGTAGAATCCAAACCCACTGGCAGGCCAGGCTCCCTGTTTCTGAGTGGATTTTATGAACCATCCACTCATTGGCTGCATCCAAGAGATGACGAATTGGGAAGATAAGGAGGCAGGCAGAGGGTCTGTTCTCGCTGGGGAGAGTGCTGGGGCCCAACAAGCAAATACAAGGAACAGAGATGCAAAGATACAAGCTTCTAGAGAAGTGGCCCAAGGACACAGTGAAGGACGATAATCAGGAAGAGAGCCAGAAATCGCCCCTTTCTATCAGGAGGCCAGGAAAGACTCTCTGACGAAGCCAGCCTTGCTGAAAGTAAACAAGCGGCCAGCTAGTGCAGAGGCAGCCACATCACATGGAAGAAGCACACCAGTTTGTGTGATCATGAGTGGTTGAAAGGAGCAGGTATCAAACACCAAGGAACAAGAATCACATCATTATGAATGAGGGGGAGTGCAGGGTGGACCCAAGGCCCATTTGTGGGCAATTGGACTTCCCCTTACAGAAGGAATGCTAGGAGGAGATGAGCCAGTCAGGCAGGGCACAGTGAAGTAATGATGAAACATAAAGCTTTCCTCTAGTTCTTAAAGGCTTCCTCCCCCCAATTATTATGACCCCAATTCTACCTTAAAAATCCAGCTGGACTGGAAGAAGTACACGGGTACAGACGAAAACTGGAAATACAGGGAACCCAGGACAGATGAACCCCTCAGGACCGGCAGTGAGAGTGGAGTTACTGGAAGGGTGGAGGGAGGTTAGGGTGGAGGGGGGAGGAGCCAATTACAAAGGTCTACACATAGCCTCCTGCCTGGAAGATGGCCAGCGGAGGAGTGTGGTAGGAGGAGACTCCAGGCAGTATAAGAGATGACAAAATAATAATAATTTATAAAATATAAAATATCAAGAGTTGATGGGAGAGGGGGGAGTGGGGTGAGAGGGAAAAGGAGGGAAGGGCTCCTGTGGAAAAGCAAACGGTATGAGAATGAGGAGGGCAGCCGACATGCGAAGGTGCTTGGCACAGTATATTTGTGTGTGCATTGTGATGGACAATGTACAAGCCGTCAATAAAATGATTTCATAATAATAAAAACATGTATTGACCAAGAAACTGCCTCGGACATGGCTTCCCCAGGCCACCTACTTAGCCAGGGTCTAATTCCATCCCAGTCCTCACCTCAGATCGGGCTGGTGGGGGCCAGGTCAAGCTGTAGAGTAACCCAATCTGGGGGACAAACCGGCTTTTAATAAGCGTCCAGGTAACTCTTTGAAGAATGAACCCTGTGATCAAGTCTCCTAGAGCAGAGCGATCAGGTTTCAGATTTAATTACAAAGCCAAAGTGATGTCCCTGACTCCTTCCCATATTGCTAAACTCCAGCCTCCCCAGAAGGTTTCCTTTCTTGGAACCAGGAGACGCCCATGTGCTTACTTGATGGGAATAGTGGCTGCTTAGAGCAAAGCTGAGCCTGGAACTTGCCGTGGACGGGCTCATGGGACAGTAGATGGAAGCAGAGACCCCGCTACAGCCCCCGAGTGGGGAGTGAAATGTGTGGAGGACGTGAGGCTGAAGTAAGGGACTGTTACAGATCAGTTGAGCAGACTGCCTCTCAGTTGGTAACGTCACGGAGGGATGGGACCACTCTCAAGCCCAGAAGCCATGAGCATCTCTCTTGCAAAAACTCTGTTGAGGAGCACAATGGAACAGTAGACAGTGTCAGCAAAGGGTTTACTTTTCGCCGCTCATAACTTTTAGTGTGTTAGCTGGGGCATGGGCGATTCCCTGGTAGAACTCTTGTGTGTGTAGCCAGGACATCCAGTTTGCTGCACAGTCAGTGCATGACATTTGTAGCCCCCACCCATCCGTCAGGGGAGGCTTCTGTGTTGTTACAACGCGGCTGCACAGGTTTCAATGGCACTTTTGATTTAAAGAAGACTAGGAAGAGAGACCTGGCATTCTAGTTCTGACATGAAACTCCTGTGTGTCAAGGCCATTCCATCACAAGTCAGCGACTGACTCAGTGGAGCTAAAGTCACAACCACATGCACTACAACACGTCATTTCACCCAACGCTCCTCACATTGCATGCATGGATAGTGGTATTGTTCCCATGTCATAGACTCAGACACTGAGACCCAGAGAGGTTAGCCAACTTGTGCCAGGTCAGCAGGCCCATAGGCAATGGCCAGGATGAAATCTCAAGTTGGACTCAAGAATCTGTGTTCTGAAGCACTGTTCTTTCTAGAATCTGTTCTGCTGTTATGTGTTTCATGGATGAAGGTATGTATTGGGGGGGGGGGCTGTGGAGGAGAAGGCTTGAGAGGCAGAGACATAGGTGGAAAAGGATTCCTGAGCTTGAGTGATTTCTTTATGCAACTTCAATACATTTTAACAAGGACCCTAGTGAGAGGCGTAGCAGAGCTTCACACTTGAGTCTAGCTGATTGTCATCAGCTCAAGTGAGCCAGGCCCGTGAGAGAGGGCGGCCCGACTGCAGGGAAGCCGCCTCATCCCTTCGACGGACTCCTTGCTGGCCCATGCCAGGCCATGTCTGCCAACCATGCTGGAGGGGACAGCAGTGACATGGAGCTACAGAGCTGCAGAACCCATGGTATCTGCTTCAGAAAGGCGATGCATCGGGGGCCTCCTGCTGATCGCGGGAATCTTCCTCCTGTCACTGCCTTTTCCTCATTCTTTTTCATCTGCTGCCCTTCTGACTTCAGCCTGTGGAGACCCCACAGGAGTCACGTTAGAACAAGGTTCTGCGTTTCCAATGCTGGCTGTTTGGCAGTAGAGAGTTCCCAATTGAGAAGAGGGCCCCACGAGTCCCCACACACCCCACACCCCACTACCAGAAAACGGCCGCTACCAAAATAAAGAGTTGTTGCTGTTGGCACAAACTCTCTGGACACCCCTGGGGAGCACCAAGGGGAGCCCTGTTGACACAGAGGGTAGGAGCTGGGCTGCTCACTTTGAGGTCAGCAGTTCAAGTCCAGCGGCCCCTCTGAGGGGAAGGGGTGAGACTTTCAACTTCTATGAAGAGTCACAGTCCTGGAGATCTGCAGGGCCCACTCTCCCCTGTCCCGTGGCTTCGCTCTGCCTTGGCGTGCCTATGAGCGTGGTTCCCTTTGAGTGGGACAGATAGCTAAGTGCTGCATGCCTTAAGCAACAGGCTGGCCATTCAGATCCACCCAGATGGACCTCAGAAGACAGATCTGGTGATCTGCTTACAGAAAGGCCACCCCCTTGACAAGAACGTGACCTTGTCCTTAGAAAGAGCCCTGGCGGTCCTACTGTTAGGGACTGACTGGAACAGGCTGAGCCACCCCACAGTGACACAGGAGAAAGACCTGGCCAACAGTTACCATGAAGAACACAGCCAAGAAAAGTCCAATGGGGGCAGCTCTCACGTGGCTCGTGGGGTCGCTGTGAATCATAAGTCAGCATAAAGGCACCTCACGCCCACACCATCACCATTGTGTCCATGGTGGACCCCTTTGAGGAATGGACGTGCACCTTTTACCCAAGTGGGACAGGGATACGCTCCCCAGGCTTTTATGGTTTATGTCCTGCAATTCACACACACACACACACACACACACACACACACACACACACACGCCAGCTGTGTGATGATGGTAAAAACAGCCCCAGCTCCTTTGCTGACAGCAGCACCACATAACTTTCACATCTGGTTGAGTTTTTTCCCCTTCCCTTTGAACTGGGGCCCATAACTAAAGGTTTTAGAATATGCAAATACCTGCACCCTGACATATTACCCCTCCCCCCTTGTCAGTGACTTTCTTGAGTGTGTTGGATAGTCCACTCCATAACAGTGCTCTTTGGGGGACTGCATGTCACCCCCTGCAAGCACAGCTCTCTTCTCCACAAACAGGGCCCACAGCAGCCTCGTGGAACTGCCCTGCAGCTGGCCCCTCCTGTACACATGCTATCTCCTGGTCTGGAAGGTGATGACCTGGACCGAGAACTCACTGGTGACCTCACCGACGACGTTCATCTCAGTCTTGCTGTTCTGCAAATCAGTTTGGTCACCTGGAACCATGGTGTACCACACCCTGCAAGGGGCATTCTGGGCCCAGTGGCCTGGCTGCTGGAGCTGGAGCCTCCTGGTCCCAGGGCTCAGAAGAAGTGCAGGGTCACAGAGGAGGTGGCGTGCATGGAGAGCTGCAGAAGGTTTGGGTTACAGCTTTGACCCAGATGGATTTAGAATCTTAAGGGGGCTTAGCTTCCTTGCGCCTTGCTTCTTCTTCTGGAAATAATTAGACCCACGTTTCTCATCGCACCAGGTTATGGTGAGAATCCATGACACAGGACATGCAAAGGGGCTGACTTCATAAAGGATGATACTTTGTTTTAGTAAAAGACGTTTTCTCATGGACCTGGGTCTCGGGCCACAAGCTCGGTTCTGCAAACTCAGGTGTGACTGTTAGTCCCCATCATGGCACCCATTCGACTTCTGTCATATGCCCTAGCTCAGGCTCTCAGATACGTCAGGTAAACACACGGACGCCCTGCTTGGCTCAGGACATTCTGAGCTTTACCTGCACAACCCTCTCAGTCCCCCACCAGGCCACTGGGAAACTCTGGTAAGAGTTACTTGGACTCCACCCCTGATCTGGGTCACTGTTCTAGGAGCCTGTGCCAGGGTCAAGGTGAAGGGAAATGCAAACACACAATCCAGACCTGTGCCCCATGTCCCTGTCTGTATGGACATGTTAGGACTAGAAGCTCTTGCTACGTCACCCTGAGCACCTGAGGATTTGTTTTGTTTGATTTTTTTAAAAAGCGCTTCTGATGCTGTGTGCTTAGACCACATAGTGTCGTCAGGTGTCAGTGAGTGGATCTCTGACTAATGACCTCCTGCACCTAACAGCCTCGAACTGCCCCACTGACTCTTCTCTGCTGTCATCCTGCAGCACCTCGTGGTGTGTCCACACCGCCAGCCTCTTGTTGTGCCCCCAGAGCTTCTTGATAGGTCACACAGACATTCTGTTTGGGGGGGGCGGGGGGGGTTCTTAACCAGGCACTAGTCATGAGGTTAGGTCTCCATTCTGTGACAGTCCAGCAAGCTCAGCCCCAGTCTTCGTAATCAGTAATCAGTCTCTGTCTCTGACTCTCTGTCTCTCTCTCTAACAGACACACACACACACACATTATAGCAGAACCCTGGTACTAGTCCGCATCGGTCCTAGACATGATCTGATTTTGACTCGAAATGTGGAGAAAATTGTGCATCAGAGCTCGAACAAAACATCGGAATCTGACCTGATGCTCATGATTTTTGTCAACAAGAGCAGTTCGTGTTTTGATCACGTGACGGTAGTTGGCATTATTAGCACAGCTTGTGTAAACCTTTCGCGACTGTGTTCCACGTGTTTTGTTATACTTTTCTTAATTTTGTGGGGTTTTTATAATTTTTAGATATAAAGACATGGGTCCTAAAGAGTCTTTTGAACAGACTCATCTTGATAAGAAACTGGTTAAGGGTGTGGTTGATATTGTTGATGATAATTTAGTAAACCCTTTTAAAAATGTTTCAGGAAACATCACAGCAGACCATGTTAGGTGCTTGCTGGTTTGTCTTAGAAAAAGCCAGCCAGTTCCTAGTGAAAAGAGACAAAGAAAGGAAAAAACTTCCCCAAAGTAGCTTCCAGTTGATTGAATGAAAGGGGATTCTTCTTCCAAACAGTGACTCTCTCTCCGTACCTCCTCTCCACATGTGTGTCCACAGATCCAGATCCTCATTAGTCTCAAGGTATGGACCATACTGCAGTTGTTTAAAAGTTTTTAAATATTGTGTTTCTGATTTAAATTATATTATTTAACTCTGAACTTACTTACTTTGGAATTTCTGTGTAATGTTTTGTATAAAAGGCAAGGTCAGGGTAAACACTTGGTGGTTGAGAACAGATTAGTCCTTTTTCAGTTATTTCTCGTGGGAAAAATTGACTCGGAACTCAACTGCATTGCATCTCAACGCTCCTTCTAGAACGCATTAGTGTCAAGGTCCGGGTCCTGCTGTTTCTTGCTCTTTCTCTCCTTCCCCCTCACGTCTCCTTGCCTCCCTCACCTCCTCCATCCCTCCATCTGAAGTCCAAGAAGATTTCTTTCTATTCTAGGTGGGATCCTCTCTCCCTTGCATTTTACCAGTTCATGCTGCTTCATCCTGCATTGCCTCTGTCTGTCCCAGAAACTCTACTGTCTCTCCTTCCCCCTCACGTCTCCTTGCCCCCCTCACCTCCTCCATCCCTCCATCTGAAGTCCAAGAAGATTTCTTTCTATTCTAGGTGGGATCCTCTCTCCCTTGCATTTTACCAATTCATGCTGCTTCATCCTGCATTGCCTCTGTCTGTCCCAGAAACTCTACTGATTCAACTCTGTCATCATCAGTGTTTGGGACCTAAGTCTAAGAAATCTTTCTTGCCTGCTGCTTCCCTTTCTCCTCTCTCTCGACCATTTGCGGGGCAAGGAAGACAGGAGGAGGATGGCAGGAAAGGACATAACAGATTGATTGGGGAAAAAATAATACAAGTGAACAGCAGCCAACATGAAAATACACTTCACTTTGCGTGTTGTTCACTGTATCTTACATCGCGGCCCTTTGTGTTTGGTCTCTTCTGACTCTACAGTTATATTGCAGGGAGGGGTAGACGCTGTGCCTTCTCTTCTCAGATTTCTTGCATAAAGTAAGTGGTTGATGTGTGTGTGTGTGTGTGTGTGTGTTCCGAATTTTTGTGGGTGTGATCATAAGGGCTCCTGGTGATGCGCTGTTTCAGCATTCCGTTGCTGACAGAGGGATCCCAAATTCAAACCTACTGGCTGCTTTGTAAGAGGACTGTGGGACCTGCTTCATAAAGATCCCAGTCTTTGGGGCCGGTGACTGCCATAAGGGGTTGGCACTGACTCGGTGTTGGCACACATCGAGTGTGCAGGGTGAGGTGGGATACAGCACTCGCCAGCCACAGGGCCGCCAGCCGCTGGGCGCTGACCACCTTTCAGCCAGGTGGGCGGCTCTCAGGGACAACGACGGATCCAGCAGTGGCTCGCTGGTGAGCTCCTGCTCTGTTCTCCGTCCGCCTGGCGACGGTGGAGTGAGCCTGGAGGCTGCGGAGAAGGGCAGCCTGTCCAGTGCCTGGAGACTGCAGAGGCTGCTTACTCTGCGTCAAGGAGAGCCACGTGTGTCTGTCCGCGCACTCCCCGTGCAACATTTGGCATCGTTTCCAAACAATGATACCTTTCAATGTGTCTTCCAGCCTGTGTCTGCTGTCTCACAGCAAGTTATGGGCGCCGTGAGACCCGGCTCCCTGAGATCTGGGAAGTGAATTAGCGGCTGGCTGGTCCCCCGGGCTGTGTGGGGCCAGTGGACAGAGAATGGCGGCACTGAGAGGACGCAGGCATCTTCTTTCTTTTGAGGACCTCTCGTTTGCATTCCAAGGGATTGGTCTCTTCTCCTGCACCTTTGGCTTGTTTTTTTGTTTTGTTTTGTTTTGCCTCAAAGTGCCGGCAAGGCCTGCTTTGCGCAGACCTCGGATGGACCACTTCGCTGCAGGATTAACACGGGACTCTGTGAGCCCCGGGCTCCTCATCAGTGAATGTCGAGAACAACAGCACCTACTTCCCTGCGTTCCCCAAGGGGTGGCTGGGAGGGCTGCATGAGACAGACCCTGTGTGTGAGGGAGTGCTTGCCACACAAATGTTCCCCTCGATTACCTACAAGGCACTGTAATCTGCTAGGCACAGTGAGAACAGATAGGCTTCCTTCTTCCCACGTGAGAATGAGGGCCAGAGAGACCGTATCGCTGACTGACAGGAGAAGCAGGCCCTGAGCCAGGAGCCCTTCCTTCTCCGTGAAGAAGTGGTCTGGCCAGGACCTGAAGCTCGCTCGCAAGCACTGACTCTTTCAAAACGGCTCTGGCCAGCTCAAAAGCCCCTTCTCCAAGTCCCTGTGCTCCTCTTCTTGACCAGCAAAATCAAGACCTGGTCTCTGTTTTCACTTTGTCATCTGTCTGTCCTTGCACAGACAAGGACAAGGGTGATGTTGACACCATTTCTCCAGGAATCACAGAGAGCCGAGAGGAGAGGCCCACTTCAGAGATGAGGCTGTGCCCCACAGGCAGGTGCTCCGCTCCATGCCACCTGACTCCCAGTCACCTGTCCGCTTTACAAAGAGGACAGTGTGTGTCCAATGAGGCGGTAACCAGGGCAATGGCATACAGATCTATATGGGGGTATCACTTTTCCTCACCCCAAGCGAGGGAAATCAGAAGGACTCCGAGGTTTGTGATGGGAAAAAGTGTGCGCATACACTTCTGAATGTACATGTGTACATCTCTATGTTTCCACACACACTTGTGTGTGCAGTGTATCGGCACACACCGGGCACCCCAAACTCTCACTTTCAAGTATAGACAGGGCACGCTCCATGCAGCTTCCATGCAATTAGAGAACATAAAGAATGAAATTGGGTGCAGGAGGTCAAAGACTGACATCTCACGGCTTCATGCTGGGGGACCGGGCTAGATGCCTTGGGATTATCAGTGGATCAGGATGATGTGAAATCAGAGAAAGCCCAAACTCTGAGTCCTGGCAGGTTTCCACGGTGGCTGTGAGTGGGGCCCGGGTGTGGGATTGGGATGGCTCCCCAGTGCCTGCCCCCCCCACCCCCGGATCCTTGTCCTCCATGAGAGACAGCCGTGAGAAGGCCAAGGGGGTTGACTGTATCCTTGAGTCACAGAAACGCAAGCCACTCCACACAGCCGTTTCTCCTCTCTGGGAACTTTGGGAGGCAAACGCTTATCGGAATGAAGGGTTGGGTTTTCTCTCTTTGAAATTCCAAACCCTGTTTCTAGTGGTTGAGTGCTCTGCTGTTTGTGTTCAGAAAAGTGTGTCTGTGCATGTGGTGTGTGTGTGCGTGTGTGTGTGTGTGTGAGAGAGAGAGAGAGAGAGAGAAAGACTGTGTTTGTGGAAGAGAAGAAGTGTGTGCCTGTGCATGTGTTTGAAAGAGGGTGTGTGTGAGAGAAAGAACGTGAGAGGTAAGCATGTGTGAGAGAAATGATGTGTGTATGAGAAAGAAGAAGCATGTGTGAGAGAGGAAGACAGGTGTGCACGCGTGCGTGCATGTGAAAGAGCGCGTGAGAGAGCGAGTGCGTATGTCTGTGCAAAAAAGAACAGCGAGCGTTGTGTGTGTGTGAGAAAGAGTGTGTGTGTGGGAGGGAGACTTTAAATGTTAATTGGTCTGCAGTGAAAGATTTAACTGTTTAGAAACCAAAGCCGCCTGAGTCCCAGACCACAATTTATATGGTGTTGGGGGATGGTGAAGAGAGAGGTCTGGGAGGGGAGATGTCTAAGGGGTCCCTGGAGAGGTCGGTGGGCAGGGAGGGGGAACCAGCCGTGGGAAAGGTAGGCTAGATTCAGATCCACTCCCGCTCTCCGTGGAACCCCACAGGAAAGTTACTCTCCAGACTCGGTGGTCCCCTTTCTTCTTTGGGGAAGGTCCTCTCATTTATCTGGCATTGAAGATTGGGCTGTCCAGGTATGAGGGCAAGGTGCTTCTGAGCTCTGGCGTAGGTCCAGCGGGGGCAGTGGATGGGTGTGCTGTGAGGCCGGAAGGAATGTGACTGCAGCAGACCCCTAGGCGCCAGGTGCCACCCCCCCTCCAGGGCAGGGCAATAACTCCTCTTCCCTTCATGAGTCCTCCAGGCTGGTGTTGGGCCTGCCTTGCCTACTCTACTCCCTCGGACCCAGCCCTGGGCCTGGCACTGACAGGGCAGGACAGCAGTTATCCGAGGTTCCTCCTGTGGGAATCTGAGGGCAGGCCGGCCTCTCACATCTGTGGTACTGATTGCTCCCATGTCCCCCCATCCAGTAGCCACAGTCACCCTGATCAACACCTTCACCCGCCTCTGAGACATCCCGCTCTATGGTTCCTGAAATCCAGCTCATGCCACAGCCCCGGTGGCAGAAGGACGGGGTCCTCTCAGAAGGACAAGGTCAATGCCTCCCTGGTGTACTCACGGTTCTGGAAAGTTCTAGAACATTGCTATAGTTGTATTATTAGGGGTGGTTAGGTGCTGGCCGTGCACGGTCCTCACACTCCCTGATACATCGGAGCCCATTCTTGCGATCACTGTGTCAGTCGTCTCTCAGAGGGTCTTCCTCCCCTTCCTCGACCTACTACTTGGCCAAGCATGATGTCCATCTCCTCCTGATGATTACCGGCCTCTCCTGATGTCCGTCCAAGCTTGGAAGACAAAGTCTCACCATCCTCTCTCCTCCACAGCTTTCTGGGTCCACTTCTTTCACGGTTGAATTTTTTTTCACAGGGTATTCAATGTCCTTCATCAATACCATATTCAGTACCACATTCAAGGCATCAATTCCTCCTCGGCCTTCCTTCTTCGTGGTCCAGATTCTGTATGTGTCAAGGGTGCTCATGTCTGGAGTCAGGTTCACGCTGGTCCTTGGCATTTGAACACTTTAAAGAGACCTCTTAAGGCATAGTTACCTAATACACTATGCCATGTGAACGAGGTCGGTTCTCTAAAGGTTGGTGATGTGGATGAATGAATGTTACAGCTGTGTCCTTTCCTGATATTCTGATTGTCCAGCTGAAGAATGAGGAGCTGAGGAGTCACACTGGGACTCGGCAGAACAGTGGCCTCTGAAAGAATCTGTGGGGGGCACAAACAGTTAATACGCCAGGCTGCCAAAAGAAAGGTTGCAAATTCAAGTCTGCTCAGGGCATTTTGGACAAAAAGTCTGGTGGTCTACTTTTAAAACCACAGCTGTCAGAAACCCCACAGGGTCTCTGCGGGTCATCCTGACTTGGTGGAAAGGCAAGGGACTCATGGTGTGAATTCATTTGCAAATCAGTTGTCTCTGTTGTGTGGAGTCGAACTACAGTGGAGAATCTTTCCCTGTCGTGAGACATAGAAAGTCTCTATTCAGGGCTGGCCCTCGTCACCAGGGCAGGTGATGGTGGTCCTGGTGAAGATACCGATGAGGCTAGTGGGTAACCTTGAGGTGATGGCTACCCTTCTTGGAGAGCATCCCCAAGTGCAAGCCCGTGTCATCGTGCATCCTCATAACCAAGTGTAATGCTGATTGGGGAGGGTGGTGTTGCTGCCCTCAGGGGGATTCTGATTGATAGCAACCCCGTGTGCTCAGAGAGGGTGGTCTAGCCTGGGGACCCTTCAGAAGAAGAACACCTGCTTCCAAGACACCTTTGAGTGGAATTGAACTGCCAACCTTCTAGTAGATCCGGTATATTACAGAAACGAAGAGGGGTCAACTCACGTGTCCAATGTCACAGAGCCAGGGAGTCCTAGAGACAGTATTTTAACTCAGGCTTGTCTGATCCCCGAGCCGCATCTCATAACTCCACATCACACAGAGGAAGCCCTAGAGGGGCCGGTAGAAGCAGTGGCAGGAAAAAAAACAGATCACTACGAGTCTGTTGAGGGGATCTGAAGGCCTGGCCGTGACCTCGTGGGCTCTGGAGCACAGTCTGAAAGGCAGCGTGTCCCCGGGGTGCTCTGACTTGGCAGTCAGTCCCCCGAGCTGTGCCTCGGAGCTCGGCCATGGTGACCCCGCAGGCCTGCAGAAGGAGCTTTTCCCAGCCTCTTTTATCTCTCCTGGAGGGACGCACTGTCAGCCGCTCAGAATCTGGGCGTGTGTGTGTGTGTGTGTGTGTGTGTGTGTGTGTGTTCCCAAGGCATCTCTTGGGCACCTGGCCAAAAATCCTTTCAATTAATGGACTAGAAGCAGCACCCATGAAGAAAATTAGAAACAGATATAAGAAGGGAAGGGCCCTGGTGCTCCGAGCAGAGAAGGGGAATAACTCTTGGCTTACGTTGATGATTTACCAATGTTTTCCTAACGTGAGAATCAGTCAGCTGGGGCCCGGGTTCTTTATGAGGGAGGAACCCCTTCCAGACAGCTCACTCTGCAATGGCCCTGATAAATCCCCACACCCCCACTTCCAGGGAGAATCTCCCCCTCTCGGCAGTCACCCTGTCAAAGCCTGTTTTCCCTGTTCTTCACTTATCAGCCGCAAACCCAGCATTAGTTCATGCTTGGAATATGAAGCCATTTCATATTTATTCTTGTTGTATCTGGCAAGGAGCCTTTCCGAAAAAGAAAAGAGTCCCCTGCTGGTGCTGTTCGACTCTTATATCTTTATAGTCTCTTGAATTGATTTGACAGAGCAATCCCCGGGCCACGGGTGAGACCAGGCTCCTCTCTCAGTGACAGGCTGGGAGCAGGGTGGCTGTGCAGACTTGCCCAGATGGGGCTGGGGGGTGGGGTGGAGGAAACAGGGTGGTGCACGCCGTCACCCATGCGGCCCCAGGCAAAGCAGGACCTTGCAAGGCAGCTCCTAGAGGCCAGTGTCCATCGAGGGCCTCGGGCAAAGGCAGGGTCTTGGGAAAAGTCAGGAGGAGTGGCTTTCACCATAGAACATTCTTGAAGTGATGGGGTCAGCTTCTCCCCGGGGGCATTGCAGGCTTGAGAGGACTCAGAGGAAGCCACAGAGAGCTTCGGCCAAGTGACCTGGCCAACTCAGCTGTAAATCTCTGTGCTTTCCCTGGGCTGGCCTTGGATCCGGGTGGGACAGTTTTTGCTTCATCGTGCATTGCTGTTGTGGTGAATACACAGAACAGAGCATATGCCAACTCAGCTATTGCTGCATGTACACGTGGATGACACTGAACACGCTCCTCGTGGAGCACAACCACTCCCAGTCTGCGTTTCAGAGTTTCTACCCTACACCCATCAACATACACACACTCTCCTCTAGAGCGCCCCCCCATCTTTCCCATAGCTATTGTCACACTGTGATCTCTTCCAGCTCCAGCCTACAGAGCACAAGGGAACCAGTGGGGTTTAACCCAAGGCTCAGAGATCCTGTGAGATGATACACAAAATCAGGGGTGGGCAGAGCACGGACTCCGTTTTCTGGAAAGGGTGCTGCAGATTTCCAGAGATAAATCAAGGGTCTGCAATCCCCGCCAGCCTCTGACCCTGTGAACAAAGGCAGCCTCCCCTCACAATGTCAGAGGCCCCCGCTGCTGGACGGAGGCGAGGTTTAGGTGAGGCTCAGACAAACGGAATCCTAGCCCGGTGTTTGTTTGAGAGCAGCAGAACCTGTGACACCAAGTCCACGATGTCAGTGAGCATCAATGAGTCAATGAGACACCAATGTAGAAGTTTCAGCAAACTTCTGAGTGAAGTTATCAGTGAACGTTGGGTACAAGTCTTGTGGAGCATGGGCCGATGGAAATCGCCCTGCGGTCCAGTGGTAGAGCGGTGAGTGACAGAACAGGTGCCTGGCAGTCCCAGTTCTCTGCGTGACTGACAAAATGCCCTGTTCCCAGGAGGCGACCACCAGAGGGAAATACAAACCATCAAGGAAGAGAAACAGTGTACCAATTATTCAGATGTCTGCAAATTAGACCACGTGATTCTAGTCTCTTCCACTGGTTGCCCGAACCCCATTGCTTTTCTCATGCCCACTCAGATGACCCTCCCCCTGAGTCTAAGACATACAATGGCTCCTAATGGCTACACGAGTCTGTCCAAATTCCTCTAACAAGATTTTTAAGTCTATCCTTCCATGAAGACTTGATCGCTACCCTTTCCTAATTCTAGAACACATCTCCTGTGGGTCCATTCTTGTTACTTCCCCCCCCCCCACCCTCCCCACCACACACACTCTTGTGAGTGCGAGAATTGTGTGTTCTCTTATGCCCATGTGCTTTTGCCCATACGGTTACCTCCATCCGCCTGGGTCTCCTCCTCGCTTGAGCCTGCCCCTCACTGACTTCCCATTCCCACCCACTTGCCCCTTCTCCACGGTATCCCTGCCTGGCGATTCTGCATGTCAAGAAAGGGGGTGGGGGGAAAGGAGAATTTCAGTTAATTACCACTTCATTTGGCACCAGGAAGCCTAGGCTAAGAGGAGCTGTAGCCAGGAGTCTGAAATTTCCCTTTTAGCTTGTTGAAATTGTTGATGAAATGGGATAAATTCAGAATCAATTGTGGAGAAACATGTGAGATCAACTACTGGGTCCCAGAGATATGAACTGCTTGGTCCTCATCCCAGCTTAGGTTATCAAAACCAAGGATTGTTCATTTTTCACCGTTTATGAGGTTTATCTATGGGCTGTCATGAGATGCTGACAGAGAAGTGAAATTGGCCTGTTTCTAGTCTCTTTCACTTTCTCATTCGCACTCGCTCATAACAAGTCAAATGCTCTCTTGTAAACTTGTGGAGGGGAAACAGGGCGATGGACAGCATCTCTGCATGGACCTCGGGTTATTGTGCTTTTTATCAAAGTCTTGTTATGATTCAGGCCAACATGAGAAGACAAAGGTCTCCTTCATCGCAAGTGAAAAGTGTACTTTAAGTAATTTCGTCTGGAGCGGAAGGGGTGACGGTTGATTAATAAACGGGGGTGGCTTGAGAACATTTTGCTGTGGGGTCTGGTAAGGATGGCTGGAGGCCCCCTTTCATTGATGGCCAGGTATTTCATTCTTCAGACACATGTGTTCTTGCTAGGTCAGGTGAATACCAACCAGGATGCCTTTCCACTTTGTACCCCTGTGAGCCCAGAGACCAACTCAGGACCATGCCAGTCCCCAGACAGAGGCGGGGTGTGCACGGGCAACGAGATGGACAGAGAGATGAGTGGGACCTAGAGGGACCCACATCTGGGGCCATGTTACTGCCGGGAGACTAGAGCCACCACAACGTGGCACAAAGGTAGCAAGAAGCTTAAAGGGCCTGGTGTGCAGAGGACAAACTCAGGTGGGCACAAAACGACCTCCTCCATGGCCCTGCCCCAGCCTCTCAAGTACTGCCTTGACAGCTGCTTGAAGACTCTTAGCCAGTCGCTGATGGGACGGGGTCTTCTCCCCTTTTCCTCTGTGCATCCCCTGCAGCAGAGTGAACATGGCTCCCAGGACATAAGGAATAGCCCGCCCTGGCTATCCCTTGTCCAGACACCCTGCACCCCCTGCTCCTTCTGAACCTTGCTGGGAAAGGGGCACGGGGTCCACACCACTGTGACTCCAGGATCCTCCCCCACCAAGCCCGGGGCACCACAAGCAAAAATGTGACTCCAGGATCCTCCCCCACCAAGCCCGGGGCACCACAAGCAATAGGAGCTCCACAGGACTTGATCTAGTGTTCCAGAAAGACACCCCTCTCTGCCTCTGCCCACCTCTGTTTGCTCTCCCTTCAAATGCTGTTCTTCTCAGTGGCCTCCTAACCCAGAGCCTGCATCCTCAACTGTTGTGTGAGACACAGGCTCCCCCAGGACTTCCTCTAGAAAAGGGGTGGGGGTGGAGGGCAAGCCAAGCAGCAGAGCTGGGTGTATATACGCCAGTGATGTGACTGGCCGTGGCCCTCCTCAGGGGAGGATGCTCCCCGTGCCGACCACGATACCCTTAGGGGATGATGGGTCATCCAGCACAGCTCACCTAAGTCATACCCTCAGTGACCAAGGAGTGCAGACAGCACTCCTGGGCAAGGGTGTGGCGCGGGCTGATTCCTGCAGGGTGCTGAGGCAGTACGGGGAGAGATACCTGGATAGAACTAGGGAGAATGAGGACTGTCTGTCAGAGGCAGAGGCCCCCTCAGCGTTGCCTCGCACCTATAAAGATATGCACACAGTTTACACACTTGTGTACTAATCGCAAGGCCGGTGGTTCAAATTCACCAGCCATGCCCTTGGAAAAAAGCTGGTGACCTACTACTAAAAACCATCCATGACCAGACCTCGAGAGAACAGTTCTCCTGGGTCACACTTGGCCACTAGGAATCAGAACTGAGTGACCTCACACAGCACAGGAAGGGGCTAGGGCCCGTCCGCACTGAAAGGGACCTGAACTTGGCCAGACCGTGAGCCCAGCCCTGCTACAAGATCCACTTCTTCCCATCCCAGGCTGCCCTGAAGGCAACTAGGCTCACCTCTCATTTGCGTGAAAAGCCCTGTCAAACACTGAACAAAAACACTGCCAGCTGGTCAAGGTCCACCCTACAGGACAGGGTAGAACTGCCCCTGTGAGGTTCCAACCCTATAACTCTTTATGAGAGTAAAAGCCTGCCTGTCTCCCCTAGAGGGACCGATCTTGAGGTAATCAGTCAGCAGGTATCTACTAGGCCACCAAGGCACCTCTTTTGAGGGGGGGTGTCCCTCATCATTGGGCGCACCCCTTCCTGTCACTCTAGTCTGAGACTCAGATGCAGTGAGCTCATCCCCAACCACAGATGAGCTCAGACGACATCACGCCTGTTCAAGGGCCGTCACAGCACCTGCTGTGGGAGCGAGGTCAGGTGAGCTCCGGGGAGCCAGGGCTGTCAGACTGGACAGTGCTGCCCATGAGTTTCTGGGTCAACCCCTTCTGGACAAGAAACCAGATGCTGGTGCCCAAAGGGGCTCTACGCTGTGGCCCAAGGAATAAGCAGCTCCGTCAGGCAGGGTCCATGTGAGTCACAGATATTTTTTGTGCCTGAGTCTGGAGTGTGTGAAGAATAGGGAAGAATATTTTACTGGTGTTCATTAAAAATGAAACATTGACTCTCTCCCCTCCTCCATCCCACATTGGCCTAAAATGGAATCATTTTATGTCACCCTGGTGTGAAATGGGAAAGGATATTTGTGGCTCCGGTGTCCCCCGGTGCCTCAGCACAGGTAAATCATGTGCCCCTGGGGAGAGACCAGCGGGCTGGACTCTGGGAGGCTGTGCATACAGACCAAGTGCTCTCTGTGTTTGCTCTCCCCCTTTCTCAAGAGCAAAGGTCTTCCCGTGGAGGGAAATGTTTGTCCCAACACCAGTCGGCTTTTCCAGACTCCCCCTTGCCAGCAAGTACACTGAGACGCCTCCTTGCTTTCTAAAGCCCTGTACTTACAGTGGGGTGAGGGGAGGGTGGGTTGATGGTAGAGTGTTAACCTTGGGTGCAGGAGACCCAGGTTCAATTCCTCCCCAATGCATCACTTGCCCCGCCACCACCCCTCTGGCAGCGGAGGAGGCTGGTGTGTTGTCCTGATGGTTTTGGTGAAGCTTCCAGATGAAAAGAGATAAGGAGGAAAGGCCTGGTGATCTACTCATGAAAATCAGCCGGTGAAAACCCAGTATCATCCAGTGGTTCCATCCTGCCATGCAGAGTCACCAGGAGTCGGTTCCAGTGCCTGACTGCTGGCACTATCAGCCACAGCCCTGTGCCTGGAGCCTGCTGTGTGCCCTCATGTGCCTTCACAGTCTCCAGCTGGGATGTCTTCTTCCTTGACATTCCTATTCATACATTGTGGGTGGGGAGTGCTCTCTGCTACTCCAGAATGCCCCGGGCTTTGGGGATTGACTCTGGCGTCATTTCTCTGCTGCAAAATGAAATGTGTTCCTGAAGCTCTTTCTGAGCGAGCATAAGACTCAGATGTCCCGTGGGTTTGGGTGTTGCTGCCTGCTTGGTTGGCAGGTGCCAAGGGGATACTGGGCTGCCCGGTACACAGGGCTTCCAGAGAGAAAGGGGGTTGCCAAGGAAGATGGGATGGGAGACTGCGTCATCCCAGTCCACCGAACTGCTTTCATTTCACTCCAGAGAACCACGTGTTTGGCAAATGTATTCAGAGGATCCCTTCCGGGGGTGGGGGTGAGGGGTTGGGGGTGGGGAGCCTTCTCATTAGTGAGGATTCACAGTTCTCTAACAGATCTACCTGGGCTTTGTGTTGGCTTGCTCATTCCCTTCGCTTCCGACCTAGCAGAATTCAAATCACCACCGACTTTCGTCATTGATGCCCAGAACAGAACAGCTCTAGCATGGACGTGTGCAAGACTCAGGGACCCTGGTTAGGAGTGAAATGTGAGCCATATAGTTCCTGCCATACACAATCATAGTGACTCTGGGGATGTCCATCCTGTGGGCAGACCAAGGGGCTCACTTGCCCCCTAGTAGCCTGGGCCTCGGCACCTCCTTAGTGAGCATGCTTCTGCCAGGTGTGCAGTGGGGTGTGCAGGCCTCCCACTGTGTTGTTTTGCTATGCTGCACCCCGAAGCACT